>CATIWQ010084362.1:0-55710 GCA_949673415.1 Euphorbia schlechtendalii | reverse complement strand
GTGAACCTAGGAATTATTTTATTTTATTGTAAATATTGTAATTCTCTTCTTCTTTTATTTCTTTTTATCTTTTTGTATTAGAATACCCCCATGAAGGGAATAAAATATATTCCCGGATAACAGACCTCACCTTTTGCCATGCGATCATTTTCACTAATAAAATTGACCAGCATATGTGTAAATAAAAATGAACTGTTTTTATTTAAATCAGCAACTTTAAATCACCAATGTTTTAATTAGGCCACACGGGCCTCGCAAAATCAAATCCAACATACGTGATATATCCCCTATGCTAACCTTTGTGGATGCAGGATAGATGTATGTTTAGGCTTTTACTTTTTCCTTCGGGTATTGTATTTTATTTTACGGAAAATGTAATTAATAGGGTAGCGGGCAGTTGCATCCCCCGATTTTTGAAAGCCTTGTAATTTTACTTTTCCGCATTTACTTTCCGCGATTACTTATTGTTTTGTGGATGGTTTATTCTACTTTATGGATGGTTTATATTTCGCAAATACATGAACCATGCATTTAACTCCAAAAACAACCTAAGTGCGAATATGAATAATTGAAAGAAAACGGTTTTCTGTAGATGTAATATATTGTGATCACTTAAGAAATAAGCAACTTATCCCGGACCCGAATCTCTGTGTCTTGGTGGGCCATCCCCCGGACGTTAAGCCTCACAAGACTCTAATTCCTGAAAAGAGCTAATCCAGGTAGCGACTCCACACTGATAAACGACGGATTCGGGTTCGAACCGATCTAATACGTTTTCGCCTTTTTATCTTATTAACCTTTTTCTCCAGGGTCCCCGACCCAGTGCTTTTCTTCTCTTTTTCAAACACCCTGGTGGACCAAGCCTATGATCTCGCGCGCTCTCGGCCACCGCTCCGTGTCGCCCGCTCACTATAGTACATCACATGTTCTTTCTTATCTTCTCCTTCTTGTACCAACATTGCCCCTACTGATATCTCTTTAATCTCCAAATATAGTATCAATTATTTACCCGGTATAGGGGGTTATAAGACCTGTGGATTAACCAGTAACCCTTGATTCTATTGAAAGCTATTTGGCACTATTCATTCCATTCCATTGGTAGTCATTTCTTTAGTATCTTGAAAATGAGCTCCTAAATAGTAATAAGTCGAGACATGAACCTACTAATGTATTGTAAGGATCCAACGAAGGAGCATACCTCTTTCTCAGTTTTGGGTGTCGAAATGTCTCTTTTGGTATTGTTTTTATCAGGATCCATCTCAATTCCTCTTTGATTGATAATATGACTTAGTAGCTTGCCTCTAGTAACTCTAAACACACACTTCTTTAAATTCAATCTCAAATTATACTTCTATATTTGGGTGAGGATTTTTTCCAAGATAGTAGGGTGCTCTTCTCAAGTAGTTGATTTCACCAACATATCATCTACAAATACCTCAACTTCTTTGTGTATTATGTCATGAAGCAAGGTGTAGGAACTGCTTGCTGGTAAGTGGTGTTCACGTTTTTGATGGAAATGGCATAACATGATAGCAATATACTACCAATGCGGTGATGAAAATTGTATTGACTTTGTTATAATGTCTATGAAAATCTGATTATATCTTGAAAACCCATCCGTGAACGAATACATTGCTGCTCTAGCTTCATAGTAGACCAAAACATTAATGTGGGGAAGAGGGAAGTCATCCTTAGACAAGGTTTTAACCTTTACGTCCTTTTTGGCTATTGGAACCACATTTGTTATCCAAGTTGGATATTCAACCACTTCTAAGAACTTAGATTCAATCTATTTTGAGTTCTCGAATTTTACTTTCTCGGCCTAATTAGGTCAAAACATGCATAGTTTTTTCTTGACTACTTTGAACTTTGGATTAGTTGGAATGCATTATTTGTCTATTTCATGATCAATGCCTGACATGTCTTTGTGATGCCATGCAAACACTACCACATTCTTTTTTAGCGTTTTTATTATTTCACTCTTTTCCATGGGAGACAAGTCATTTGCAATATATATTCAATTTTAGGATTTTCAATTATATTCAAGTTGATCTCAATCACAAAAGCATCATGTATATTAAACACATTATGTATATGATCAAACAAATGCAATGTGCCATCAGGTGAGACATCAACCAAATAAGTGAAATTATTCTTTATTGATAGATTGGTCGAAATAGCCTTATTATTCACATCAAACATATTATTGAAATAAAAATGAAAATTATCATCATCCTTATCTATTGGTTTAGCTGTAGAGATGGTTGTAGTAATAGGAAGGTCTTCCAAGTGTAAATCAGGCAAGTCTTCCTCGACCCTCTTCTTTTGATCTCCACTAAGCTTTCCTATCTCTCCAATTAACTCTTTTGTGAACTTGGTGAAGGATTCCACTAATGGTCCACTTCCAGCATTTGATTTCTTTCCCCATTATTTTTCCACAATCCTAGTGAAATCCGTAGTGAGGGATATGAGAGTCTTATCACTTTTCTGAAGCTAAACTTCACACAAATGGGGTTTTTTTACTGATGATTTGATGTTCAATATTGGTAATAGGGTAAGCTTTATCAAAATCAAAAACATCATCGAAGATCTCCATGCCAGGATGTTGTTCCCCAATTAACTTCCAAAGGTTTGGATTTTCTCGAGAATGATGGTTGTTTGGGCCTTTTACAAATACTGACCATGTTTACTTAAAGTCCATCTCATCTTCTTGATAAGGTTCTTAGCTATAAATCCCAAACCTTTCTTGTCTTCTTGGGAGTGAAAGTTAAGGAGAACTCATTAAAGTTGACATCCCAAACCTTGGTCGAGCTTTTACCCTTTCTTAGCCATGTACTTAGCTACCCATAGAGCACACATAAAATCATCACCCAAACCTTTAGCCAACAATGACATTTCTAGATCACTATCTCCTTTTGCAGTTGACACCACAAACAATTCCTCATCGATATCTAAGGTGACTACTTTTCCTCACGTGTTAGATTTATTTTTTTAATGAAGCAAAGCTAATATTACCCTTAATGCATGAATCTAAGGTCTGCCTAATAGTAACAAGAATGTGACTAATATGTCAAGAACGGTAAAGGTGACCTTAGTAGTGACTTCCCCCACTGCCACTTTTGTTGTAAAAGTCACCTCAACAGTTCTCTTGACAATACTAGATTGTTTCAACATGTCTTTGGATAAACCAAGGTGAGGCAGTACCTTGAATGGTCAAAAGTTCAAGGCAAAACCATCATCACCATTACACACATAACCACAAAATCAAAGATTTTGACTTTAATAAATAAGACCTTATTAATTTTATTCCCTCTTAAGGTATATAAGTGGGAATAAACATGATAGCAACACTATTTTTGTGGTGAAAACCTCCAATTATATGGCACATTTCAATAGGTGAAGTGGTCGACGTTGCCTCCATATCCTTGAGCATCTTATTAAGGGCTTCCCTATATTTTGTTTTGACTCAATTAGGATTTTCCAAATAATGAACTTGGCTTAGGTTTGTTTCAACTATTTAAAGTGGGGATCTTCTTCTAAATCCTCTTCCATGAGTGATGGAAGGTCTTGTACATGCTAAGCCCCATCAAATGAGTATTCCCTTCCTCGGGTTAGGATGGTAGATTCTCCCACTATGGGTAACATGCATCACATTTCCATTCTGAATATAGGATACTTGATTAACCTTTTTTACCATAAGAAATGTGATTTCTTCCTCAAATTCCTCTTCGAGATCATAATCTACTTCATCCAAGTCGATAGGTTTGATGCTTGGTGATCCACCCATATTTTAAAAAAATAGTTCGATAGCTTTACTATCGATAGGTCCTTTGTGACATGCTTCAAGGGCTTCTTTCATAACTATCTCAATCTCATTTTGAACTACCCCCACAAATGGATTAGCTTGAATAATCCATCTAAGTAAAAAATCAGGAGATAGGCCCAATTCAATAAAAAATACTGAATTACTAATCACCTTCCCATCTTTCAATCTATGCATCCCAAAACCTTCAGCCAAACTTGAATGTATCAAGTTTAAGGACTTAGAAAACTAAGGGAGATGGTTATTCATTGTTCTAGACTTGAGAGCGAGGTCCTTAATCTTTTCTTCCCTGATGAGGTTTTGAATGGAGTGAATGAGAGCCTGTAAACATTCGTGTGATGACAACTAGGATACATGATAACTACAGAAAATCATGTACTTAATGCTGATCAGGAGGGACATACAATATGAAACTACTCAAGAGCTTAAGTCTTTGCAGTTTCCCAAACATAAATGACAAGGAATCCTTCCAAGGGGAAATTCCTTGTTTATCATTTTCAAGTGGTTAAATAGCTGTGACATCCATCTCTACTTGAGCTCCTATTTTGGAAGATTTAGGTTTAGTAATGGCTACAGAAAAAACTAATGTTTTTACCATTTTCTTGTATCCCATTGAGAATGGCCTACTAGTAGATAAGTCCTCCCTTTGATTCTTCAAAGTGTCTTTTCTTTCCATCTTATATACTTTCTTACACATGGTTAAATATTTCTCATAATCATTCTATGACATCTGATCTTGATACCATGGTAAGGCACCATCTATCATCTTCATAATAATCTAGGTTTCTCCCTTAACAATACATAGGTGGCCATCAATCATTCATAGTAAGTTTGGAAACTTTCCCCTTCTTTTATTTAACTTGTTCTAGATTCTAATGGTGTTATAGAGCTTCAAGTTGAAAGCATAATGTTCTTAGAAAGCCTTGGAGATGCATTCCCAATCACGTCACACATCATCAGGTTGAGTGGTAAACCACTCGATAACTGCTCTAATTGGAGGGTATGAGAATATCTTTGCTAGCTGGCTATCAAATAACAACTTCATTCTCATCACATTCTCATAGTTCTTGAGGTGGACTATAGGTGGGCTGGTTCCATTTTAAGGGGGAAGGTAAGGTATGCTAAAACCAAGAGGTAATAGCTCAACTCCATTACTAGCAAGAGTTTTCATTCCCCAACCATTTATCTTGAGGATTTGTTAGACGAAAGCCTAAATAACATCTTGATTACTTCCCTTACCTTTCTCATCCTTGAGTTCTTATTTAAAAGCTTTCTCAAGATTCTTAAGAGTATTTTTTCATCATGAGCTTACTTTATAGAGATTTAAACTTGTTCTCCAATTACACCCTTGAATGCATCAGTCATAGAAAACTCGGTAAAGGAAACTCTCAGTTTGTTGACAAGATATCTAGAAGACATTGCTCTTGGATGAGGACTGAAATAGAATTTTGGCTTAAATTGATCATTAACTAATTCATCTTTGTTAATGATGTAGAGTAGAAGGAGGATACAGAGGTCGCCTATGAAGAGATCCCTTATTTAGGTTTGTCGTTCTAAGATCATCTTCAACTACCTTCTCCCCCATTGATATATGACCCTTCACAATTTGTTCCAGGCAGAAATTAAAGGCATCAAGGAAAGCTTGGAAGTCTTCTTGCTGGTCAATTATCTACGGGGATATCTCTTACTCCAACTGTTGCTTACCTTTTGAAGTTAAGAACTCCTGATTATTAAGCTTGTTGAGAAGGAGATAATGACATCTAGAAAGGTGCATTATCTGATCAAATCCTTATTTTGCAAACTATTGAAAGCATTGAAGTAGAGCTCTGAAATCTGTTGTAGAGAGTGCAATCTTTAGTTGCGCTTCCATGTCAAGGATCTTAGGTCTAATTAATGATTTACACAGAATTGTGTAATTAATATCCTTAGCGTCAAATTCACCAGTTCTAACCAGAGTCTCGAAATTCTTTTGCAGATCTTCCACTTTGGTCCTGATTATATTCAGCTTGGTGTGAATAGTCATATTAGTCTCTAGGCAGAGTGATTTTGTAGGTGGAAGGCTTGAAGTTGGCATCTCAGGAAAGATCTTGGCCATGGCAGTAATCAAGATTTTCTTAGAAGCTGAAATCTTTGCATCTGTGTTCTCATTGACTTCTTTGTTGATATTGTCTATCTTGGAATGGAGAGAGTCAAGATTTAGCACAGGCTTCTTATCCACCTTGGATGATATGTAAGTCAACAACTTCACCATTTGATCTTGTTTATCATCATGATTCATCAATAACTTTGATATGGTCTTCAAAACCTTCACCATGTTGTGGCCTATATCCTTGGTATTTTCAACTTCCTTGAGCACATTGTCAATCTTGCGGTCGGTGCTCCTCTTTATTTTAGCTTGTTCTTCTCCAAGTTTATGGAGCTGTGTTACTTGAGTTTCCATATTGGAACTCAAGGAACTTAGCTGCTCAACAGCATCATCCATGCTACCCTTTATCTTTCTTGCAATAGTGTTAGCTACTGTAGTAAACATGGGGATAGACAAGAATACTACCCCAAGCTAGGTTGTAGACTCTAATAATCTAGTTAGGGTCTTAGCCATCTTATCCACTGAAATTTTAGCATTTGCTTTTGCTAAATTATTCTGAATAACAAACAAACTACCCTGAATCTTCTCAAACTCCTCAAAGTAGAGAGACTCAATAGGCAAGCTTGTGTACTCTTTGAACTCAGGCAGCTTAGCCTTGGGTTTGGAAGATAAGCTCGTCAACTCTTGAGATAGTAGCATATTGCTAACTACTCCATCCAGCTTAGCAATAGTTTTGAGAGCTAGGAATTTCTTCCTTGCTAGCTCCCTTATCTATGCTAAGATAGACGTATCAACCATGTCCTCTTGGACTGGCTCTCTGATGGGTTCAAGTACTTCACGGGCTATAAAATTTACCTCAGTACTCTGACCACTTACGTTTCCTTGCTGAGTGGAATTCTCAGCATTAGGAACTTCTCTAACCAAAGGGGTTAGAGGGGTAGAGGATGGTTTTGAAGAAAGGGTAGGTTTAGAAGTTTGTAAATTTGAAGAAGTAGAAGGAATGGTAAGTCTTTTTAGGAGAAATAGAAGGTATGATATCTGTACAGGTATGTGTTTGTGTTTGTGTTTGTGTTTGTGTTTGTGTTTGAGTTTGTGTTTGTGTTTGGGTTTGTGTTTGGAGAAGAGGAGAAGTAGAAGTTTGAGTATTATTTACGGGAGAGGATTAAGGAGAGAAAGAATCATGACTTTTAGTGGGAGCAAAAGGGATATTTACTAGGGAATTTCAGTTATTAACAGGAAAGGAATGCATAATGACAGGGAAGTTTACAATATTGGAAAAAGGAGAATTTATAGAGGAATGTATTTTAGTTTTTACAAAGGTAGAAACCAGGGTATTTGTAGAAGAACATGGTTGAGGATTTACAGAAGAAAGGGGTGGGGGTAGGATTTATAGGTACCTCTTGGTTAGTTGTTTGACCCAAGGATGGGTCAACTTGAGGTATCTCAAACTAAGCAGAGGTTTCCTCAGGTTTAGTAAAATTGGTCATAGGGATGTTGGGATCAAGAAGATTAGACTCTTCCTGAATAAGGTGGAGGGTTGCTCCAACATCCTCATCACTACTCAATACATGCACATTCTTTTACAAGGGTCAGTTGGGGGCAGATCGCTTTCGCTGAGTTCCCTTAGCTTTGGCAATTGCTTCGTTAAGTTCAGCGGTAGCCCCAGGACTTGTTGTGTCCTCATCCTTCAATTTCTTGGCCTCGCCCTACTCCTTCGATTCGTCATTGATAATCAATTTGCGCTTTCTTTGGTAGGGTTTCCACAACCTCAATGTTATCCTCCTTTTCCTCAGCCTACTGCTCAGCTTGCAGCTTGGCCTATTCTTCTCTTTGAGTGCGTGTTTTGGCCTTCATTTGCCTCCTTTATCTTTGGGGCTGAGCAGGGAATTCATCAGATTTTGGCTTGGTTGGGCCTTCTTACTAGCCTTAGAAGAGTCAGCCTTGAATTTGGGAGAGGAAGCAGTGGTGGAAACTTGCTCCAAGATGCTAGAGGTTGGCAAAATGGTTGCTTGAGTCTTCGTTTCCTTGGAAGTCTACCATAAACCTGTCTTCTTCCTCCTTAGGGATGTCCATAGGTACTACTATCGGTATACACTTAAGCTTTCACTTTTGAAGTGCTTTATTATACTTAGTATGTAGCTGATCGTGGCATAGTTTGGTGAAGTGATTTAGATCAAGCTTCTTCTTCACTAGCAACATTGCGTCACCAGACTCCCCCAAAAACTGTGCAATGTCCACCTTTACTACCCTCATCAATTTGATGATGAGGTAAACGTAATGGTAGATAGTAATCAGCTTTATCAAGTGGTGAAGAATGACCACAAGTCAATTGAGCCTCTTACCCTCTACCATATGGTAGATAACACACCTCTCAAAGTAGGTGCAACTTGATACTTATCCAGTTTTTGGTAATAGCAGCTTCACAACTAGCTCATGGCATGCTCTCACAGTCTAGCTCATCCCGCTTGCTGCTATCTCTCAAAAAATGTAGTTGGAGGGGAGCTCCCAATCTCCAGGAATGACCACCAAGTCCTCATCACTAGTTTTGTGAAGCTAAGTGCCTTTATGAGGCATATTTAGAATGCTCCCAATCAGCCTTGAGCAAATCAGGGTTGATTTTCCTCCGAACTCCACCAGTATGACATCATTGAGACCTTGAATAGTATAGAGGTGAGAGTAGAATACCCTAATTAACCCAACAATTGCAGGTTCTTCCATTTGCTAAAAGGAACTTAGGCTTTGCTACTTGATGACCCTATGCATGATCCAATTTCTGAGAAGACTCTCATAATCTACTTCATACACTAGTCCAAACTCTAAATTGTTAGCCCAATCCACCTTTGTGAAAAGGGTTCCAGCCTCTAAGGTGAGCTTCTCCATCTTGCCTTCAATGTTGACAATGAGCTTCTTCATGGTTGTAGTGTTGAGTTTGAAAGTGGTTCTTGTGATCACCATTTGCGAAAGGTAAAGGAATTTTTGAGAGAAAAGGAATTAGGTTTTTTTAGCTCTGAATTGATTTGAATTCTCAAAAGCAAGTACCCTCTCTCTTTATCTCCTTCAAATTTTATACACCTCTTGAGATGGTGATGATACGAGGCGCTTTCTTAGCTCAAGATGAGAATTGACATTGAGATTAATACTTGATTAACAGCCTTAGTAAAATAGTGAGTTTAACAGAAGATGGTTTTTATTCAAAAGCATGTCTTTTTGAAATGTAGGTTTTGATTTTAACAACGAAACCATATCTCATGCTGTTACTTTAAATTTTAGATGACATTAAACACATGTCATCTCCTTGCTAAAATAAGGCTTGATCTTCAACACTTAGCCAAATTTCTGATTTCTTCATTCTTCTTCTTCACTACAACGGGTTCGCCATACCAATGAGCTACCTTAGGATATTAAATTATTCCTTTAGCAATGATTTGGTGAATATATCAGCACATTGTTCCTATAAAGGAACATACTCCAGCTTGACATCACCCTTAGCACATGATCTCTAATGAAGTGATGTCTGATGTTGACATGCTTCATCTTACCATGCTGAATTGGGTTCTTGGATAGGTCAATTGCACTCTTGTCATCACACATAACTTCGAGACACTTTGACTTTATACTATATTCTTCCAGTTGTTGCTTAATCCATAGTAGTTGTGCTACACAACTTCTTGCGGCCATGTACTAAGCTTCATCCGTACTCAGCACAACAGAAGTTTGCTTCTTACTGTACCATGAGACTAAGCATTCTCCTAGGAAATGGCATCCTCCTATGGTGCTTTTCCTATCGAGCTTGTTTCTTCCATAATCAGCATCTATGAATCCTCTTGGAGTGAAATCTGACCTGTTGGGATACCACAGACCTGCTTCAATAGAACCTTGCAAGTACCGGAGAATTCTCTTCACAGTTACTAAATGAGATTCTCAGGGATCAGCTTGATAATGAGCATAGTAGCACATAGCATACTATATGTCTGGCCTACTAGCTATATGATAAAGAAGAGAACCAATGATGCCTCTGTAGAACTTGCTGTTTACAGGTTTTCCATCTTCATCTTTACTAAAGATAGTATCAGTGGCCATGGGAGTGGACATTGGCTTCGAATGCTCCATGTCAAACTTCATAAGGACTTCTTTAGTATACTTTGTTTGACTAATAAATATTTCATCTTCAATTTTCTTAATTTGAAGACCAAGGAAAAAGTTGAGCTCTCCCATCATAGACATTTCAAACTCGCTTTTCATCTGCTTGCTGAATTCCTTGCACAACTTCTCTTGAGTTACTCCAAATATGATATCATTAATATATATTTGGATCAGCAACACATCTTCTTTTCTTCGCCTCATAAACATAGTTATATCTGCCTTCCCCCTTTCATGGCCTTTACTGGTTAGGAAATTAGTCAACCTCTCATACCAAGCTCTTGGAGACTACTTCAATTCGTAGAGAGCTTTCTTCAATTTGAAGACATGCTCAGGATTCTATAGATCTTCAAAGCCAGGAGGCTGGCGAACATACACTTCTTCTTGAATGAATCCATTTAAAAATGCGCTTTTAACATCCATTTGAAACAATTTGAAGTTTATATGAGATGCGAAAGCACACATGATTCGAATTTCTTTAAGCCGAGCTATAGGAGCAAAAGTCTCATCATAATCGATACCTTCTTACTTATTGTAGCCTTGAGCCAAGAGCCTAGCTTTGTTCCTGACAAAAGAGACATCTTCATCTAGCTTGTTCTTGAAAACCCATTTGGTTCCGATAATTGATTTCCCTTTAGGCTTAAGAACTAGATCCCAAACATCATTGCGCTTCAACTAATCCAACTCCTCTTGTATCGTGATCATCCAATAATCATCTCCTTTTGCATCTTCAAATTTCTTGGGTTCAATCAATGAGATGAAAGCTGGATGACTCATCATCCTACTGAGCTGACTTTGCTTCATCTCTAGATTATGAACATCATTAATATTGTTGTCTAGAGGATGATTGCGATGAGCTCTAATCTCCCTTAGTAGACTCGGATCAACTGCTGGAGGATCGACAATGGGATGCTAAGGTGGAGATTGATCTTCACCATCATTGAAGTTTATAGAGAGATCATCATCATCTTTGACTTCCTCAGCTTCAGGTTCTTGTGCTGGGTTGGGCAGCACAGAGAGTGGCATACTAAATGGATTTGCTTTCTAGGTTACTCCTTCATCTTCATCAGATGGAAGTCTATCTGCATTGTTAGTTTCATCGAAATCTACATTCATAAACTCCTCTAATAGGCCGGTTCTTTTGACATATATTCTATTTGCCCAATTGTTAGTTGAGTATCCTAGAAAGATAGCTTTCATCAGACTTAGGATCAAACTTACCTAGTTTCTCCTTGGTGTTAAGAATAAAGCACCTACAACCAAATGATTTGAGATGACCAATCTTAGGCTTGCACCCTCGCCAAACTTCATAGGGTGTTTTCTCCAGAATTGGGTGAATTAAAACCTGATTCAAGATATAAGAAGCTATGTTAACAGCTTCTCCCTAAAAGTACTTTGGTAGATTGTTATCACTCAGCATGGATTAAGCCATTTCAACTATGGTTCTATTCTTCCTTTCTACTACCCCATTTTGTTGAGGTGTATAGGGAGAAGAGAAGTTGTGGTTAATACCATGCGCTGCACAGAATTCTTTGAAATGGAAGTTCTCGAATTCACGTCCATGTTCACTTTGGATTCTACTGATTTTAGTTCCTATTTTATTCATTATCCGATTATTGAGCATGATAAAAGATTCATATGTTTCGTCTTTACTACTCAGCAAGACTACCCAAGTGAATCTCGTGAAGTCATCCATAAACACCAATGAAAATCGGTTACCACCCATGCTCATAGACTGAATTGGGTAGAAAAGAGGAGCTCCAACAGTCGCTTTGTTACTACATGATTAATCAACCTAAATGATTTCTTAACTTGCTTACCTAGTCGGCAAGCTGAGCATAGTTTTCTTTTTCAAAGTTGATGTTCATATTTATATGATCGAACCTTCTATGCCAAAGCCATGAATTGTCCTCCTTAGAAACAAGACACACATTAGTGAAACCAGGGGATAAATAAATCATATACACATTGTTGATTCTAGGAGCGAAGAGAACAATAGAATCATTCTTACACTCTATAACCGAGCAACCTGCTAAGTTAAATGTAACCTTCTTGCCTTTTTGGCAACGCTGGGCTACACTAACCAAGTTGAATTTGAGTCCTTTGACAAGAGACACCTCTTCGATTGAAGGAGAGACACCAATAGTGCTACATCCTATAATCTTGCCTTTTTGGTTGTCTCTGAAACTAACACTTCCATTTCTTTTGTGCTCCAATGAGATGAACTGACTTTCATCTCCTATCATATGCCTTGAGCATCCGCTATCCACATACCACATTCTAGAGTCATCAGCGGATCTAAGGCTCACCTGCAAAAAAATTACATTTTCTTAGGTACCCATGCTTTCTAGCTAGGTCCTCCTTTGTTAGCAATGCTTAAGTTATTCAAATCATACTGGTCATAATAACCATTTTTATGCCTATAGAGAACTGTAGAATGTCTAGCTTTCCCATAAAAACCGCACACCATTTTTGTTTTGTGCTGGCTCACTTTCTTCTTTTTAGAGGAATTCTTCCTCTTAGAGTTTGGAGTTTGGTTATTCAGAGTTTGATTGTTAGCTGGAGGAGGAACCCGTTCCTTCTTTAAAGCTATGATTTTAGCAGTCAAATCATCTAATTGCTTAGTGAGCTTGCTAACATGACAATCCTTATACTCAGCTTTTACTTGAAGAAAGTGGATATCAAGAGATAAGGAAGCAATAGTGTCTTCCTGATCTTCACTTCTCGTCACTAGCTCTTTGATGTTTTTCATCAACTTGTTAGTCGATTTCATAACATCAAAGAGAGCCTGGGTGAACTCTTTAAGTGATAAAGGAATTTCAAGATGTACCTCAGTTTGAGGAGCATTACCTTTGTTGTGCTCAGCTTCAGAGTCAATAGCGGTTTGATCTCTACCAGAGGTAGATGCTAAGCCTTCACCCCTTTCATTCTTGATGGCCATAAGACAAAGGTTGGCAAAATTAGTTGCTTCCTCATTAGATGATGAGGATTCTTCTGAATCACTCTAGGAGGTAGCAAGTGCCTCATTCTTCTTAGCAAACTTCTTCTTGAATCTATCCTTCTTGGTCTTTGGACAGCTTGAATGGATATGGCCTTTTTCTCCACAGCTAAAGCATTTGATATCTTTTTTGTGCTCTTTCTTGAGTCCTTCCTCAGCTCCATGCCGGTGTTAAGTTGACTTGATTTTAGCAGGAAACTTCTTCTTATTGAACTTCCCATCCTTCTTCATGAAGCATTTGAAACGCCTAGGCAGAAGGGTCATTTGCTCATCAGAATCGCAGCTTGTGGATTCGTCAAAGGAATCAGCTTTCAAGATAATGGCTTTTCCCTCTCTTTCCTTTCCTTGACTCTTTTTAGAGTCATCAAAATATTTCCTTAGAGACATCTCATCAGTCAGCAAGGTGCCTATCAACTCATCATAGCTGAAAGTCTTAAGATCATGAGCTTCCTCAATTACGCTCTTCTTGGAATCCCACTCTAAGGTCGGTGAACTCCTTCCCTAATCTCTTCAATTCATTAACAATGTTAATGAACCTGGTAGTCATGCTTTGAATACCCTCGCTGTCACCCATCAAGAACATCCCATACTCCCTTAGCATGAGATTGATCTTTGACTCTTTGACCTTGTCTGTCGCCTCATAGGTAATCTTCAACTTCCTCCAGATTTCCTGTGCTGTCTCGTAGCCTGAGACTCTATTGAATTCAGTAAGATCTAGCATATAGTGTAAGTAATTAATTGTTGTGGCATTCTCTTTGAGAAGCCTGAGATCAGTGTCATCATAGTCCTTTGGATCTACTGGTACACAAACCCCGTTCCTCATAACAGTGAGAACTCTGGGGCCAAGCTCGATTGCGAGCCATGCCTACATGCTTTGATATTTAATAAAAAATTTTATGCTATTTTTCCAAAACATGAAGTGATTACCATCAAACAACGGTGGTCTAGTAACATACATTCCCTCCTTTAGGAGCACTGTCTGTCCTGAACCAGAGCTGTAGTTGTTATAAGCAATTTATGTAACTTTAACTCAAAGATGATTAGTCTAAAAGTGGAGCACTTACTCTGATACCATTTGTAGGTCCTTAGATAGCTTATAAACAACCGCAGAGGGGGGATGAATGCATTTCTTGGTTACTTTTTGGATTTAAAAAAATATTTGAACCAAGTTAATCTTTTGGAGACAAGAGTGGATCCTCCTCTTCCAAAAGCCAAAAATAAGCCATGTACCTAATAGTAGATATCTGTTGTAATAGGACTTAGCATGTAATCTTAGTTCAGAACATAATTTAAGAACTGACTAAGTAGTATTTTTTATAAATGATATTACAAGTTCAATCCTTCCAAGTTAAGTTCTTCTTAACTTTAGATATTATGTTGTATGTATGTTTATGCTGTTAGTTGAATACATTATGTAGGAACTCATACAAAGAGACCAACCTTAAAGAAAAGCTGAAGTAAGACAAAGTCCCAAAATGAAGAAAAATTCTCTAAGTATGGGGGAGTTGAGCTAGTTAAAGCAGACTCGCTGAGTATGGGGGGAGTTCAAGCTGCCTAAGGAAAGTCACTTAGCATGGGGGAGTCTTACATCCCTTTCAAGGTATTCTTGATATCTTTAAATTATTTTATTCAATTTACTTCTTCTACTACCTAGTTTGCTATCTGTCCAAAATGGGGGAGATTGTTGAACCCAAGTTAATAGTACTTCATAGTACTTAAACATTTTGGAATTAGCAAGCTGTCTAGGCTAATAAAATTAATTGAGTACTAAGTATACTTTTAATTAATGAATTTGACTTGAGTTTGTTTAAGGAAACACAACCTGGTTTGCTGAGTAATTAATTAAGTTAAGGCTTAAAGTAGGAAAAGCTGAGCTATGTTGAGTACTATATAGTTTAAAAAGATATCAACTTCGATGTGTTGAGTTAGCTTTTATTACTTAAAAGCTATATTGTATGACACTTAGAGAAATTAATGACACTTGATCTACTAACGTGTTTTGTGAGAAATAGAATATTCTTCATATGCTTTTCAGGTTAAAAAGCGCTGAAATTAAAGAAGATTTCCAGTGGTCATTACAAGAAAAAAGGTGTCAGTATGGAATGTTGGAGATTCCTCACTAAAGTCCAAGGTAAAAGGAATTCTTTGTCATGTGTCATTTGTCAGTGTCTCCGCGTAACTCTGTAAGTGTTAGTAATGTTAACCAATCTCAAGATTCCACATTGCATTTCGCACGCCTCTTTATTAGATCAATTTTCTTGAAAACAAATGAGATTTTTCAACAGAATTTTATCACGCCTCAACATTCAAAATTTCTATCTTTAAACATCCTAGAATCTGTCTCTATGGGAAGATTCAAAAGATATGAAGAGAAGAGAAATTGAAAAACTGCAAGGATGAAAAGTTTGCAATGACTACTTCGCAAAGCTTCAAGTATAAATAGAAGACTAAAGCAGACGTTTAAACTTGGTGAATCACCTTGAATTTCTTTAAGAGCTGAAAGAAAGGTTATTTCTGTAATCGTGTCTACCCGCTGTAAAGGCTACTTCGCCTAAATAAGGAAAGATCACTAGTGGATTTAAGCTTGGAGAAGGTATCCGAGGACTAAAGGTAGGCTCGGGGCAGAACCAAGATAAATTAGGTGTTGAAGTTTTACTTTCATCAAGCTTTTATCACGTTCATCTCATCCATCATTCTTTCTATCTTAAATTGTTTACTCTTAAAAAACTAATCCATGCTGAGTAGAGTACTCAACAAGCGATTGAAGATAAACTGTCCAACAAAAGCTAAGCAGTTATAAGTTTTCAGACCCGCTCATCACAGCATTACTCAGCACGCATCTAAAAACTTAACTTGGTTCAAGTATTTTTATAAATCCAAAAAGTAACCAAGAAACTCATTCACCCCCCCCCCTCTATGGTTATTTATAAGTTGTCTAAGGACCAACAATCTTCAACCTTTGAACTAGTACATACTGCTGGCTTTTGATAACTGAATTCAATTGCCTAGATAAAATGTGTACTATTCCTTTTCCAAGATGAGAGAGAATAAGGTCTTAGGTCAATCCATGCAAGGTTTCATTGCATGGATGTAGGATATGGTATAATGATAATGGTAAATTAAATTTTTACATATGCATTATGGCTTAAAAATGAGGGGATTATGTACATATGATGTGATGCATAAAACATAAACAAAGATATGTGTGCGGTGTTAAAAACATGTTAGTAAGTGCAACATCAAGTAAAATTTCCCTCAAGATACTTATAAGAACATGGTGATGGGTTAGGCATGTGATGGGGTGGTGACAACAAAGGTAAAGAGGCTGACTCATGTTGGTTAGGTTAGACACAACATCGGTGGGATATTGTATCTTGGGCAGAGATATGATATGTGTGTGTGGGATGACAAAGGAAATTAGGTTGACACATGGTTTAGGTTTGTTAAGACATCAGTTGAACGTCACCAAGGCATGGTGGTACATAATTGGGTATATACATTGTATGAACATTAATTAGAAGAGATATTAGTGGGATACCTCCCAAGTATAGGGATAATACAGGGTATAGCCAAGTTATAATTGTGGTATGATCGAGATGTCTGTGGGATCTCTAGGGTATAAATAAGAATAGAAATGGTATAATTGAATGTTAGGTGAGATATTGGTGGAATATCTTAAGGCTATATGGTACAAAATTGGGTATAGGTATGGTATTTACGTGGTGTAGTGGTTCATAACTGGGTATAGGTATGGCATAAATGAGATATCAGTGGGATATCTCTAGGGTATTGGTCTCAAGGAATGTTAGGTATAATGTTCCATAGATACCTTGACAGATAAAAACCATAAATGAACAATTAAGAAATAATGTGTTTGTTTGATTTTGCATAAAAAATTATGGTCAGTCATAATATATAACATACAATCATAGTGTAGTTAGATACAAACATACATGCATCATGATAATCTACTACAAGGTGATGCATAATGTGATATTATTAACACATAGCATAGCACCATGTAATGGTGAATAATGCACAAATAGGAAAACAAACAAGGGAGATTCTTCCAACTTTATCCCTCCAATCCTCCTTGGGTAACTCTGACATAATAAAATGGTGTAAAGCTTCTAGAACTAAGCTTGGATATAATACTTTGAAATATATAAGAGACAACATAGTCACAACCTAGTCTATTAAATGTGATTAGGGTAAAACCTAAATGGAAGTTACTAGGGTTTAAATACATGAGCTCAAGGTCGGGTTGTTGATGAAGATGACTCTCACAGCACTACAATATACACAAGTCCCATAGAGGACCAAAAAGTTAATAATTGTTGTGAGAAGCAAACACATACATCATTTTTGAATAAGGTCCATAGAGAACATTAAAAGGCACTTTCATTAGTGAACTGGATATTCTGAACGAAAAATAGCTAAATACTGCAATGAATAACTGCTTTTTAAAAAAAATAATAAGTAGGTTAATTTGGCTAAATAATTTCAACGCTCGTCGAATATTTTAAATTTTAAGTTTAATAAAAAGATAAGTCCCCAGCAAAATCATCCCTATGAGCGAACGACATTTCGGTATAAGGGTCAGATTTGGTATTCATTACCATTCAGATCAAGCTCCTTCGAGTCATGAATCTTTTTGGGGACATGCTACTTCAGGTAGAGATTCAGGAACCAAGATTCCAAAATTAAAATATAGAGTCACCACCTAGATCAACTCTTCCTAAGAAATTCTAGTATATCATTTTTTCCAAGAACAAATCTATACCATAATTCAGAGATTGAGTTCGAATGAGTCGCTAATTTACATTTAGCCAAATTAAATTACATATCGAGGGTAATAAAATTTTTCTTTATTTAACACTAGTTATTGCCTATTTAAAAAGAAAGTAGATGAGATGACTAGACTCGATTGATCGTATATACACAACATATGTAACCAGGGTTACAAAATGGCATCAAGTTGATATGATATCATCGATTACATGTTCTTTCATTAAAAAAAAGTTTAAGTAATGATATATAAGTTACAGTTTAAACACAAAATAAAAAGCCCGATAAAAACCTGCAAAATAAAAAGTTAGAAATAAAAGTTAGATACTGGGTATTCTATTTCGCAATCGATCACTGTACCTTTATTGGGATTATGGTGCAGCTATCTAGATTGTGATACCAAGATTTCTTCTACCATTAACAATTTACAAAATTCCAGAGTTTACAAAATTACAGGTTGTGGTTTTGATAGATTTACAGAACATGCATTCATAAACATAATAGATTATAAATCACAGAAAGTACATAAAAACAACATATAAGTCATAAAATCATTTTATAGCATGTTATTAAACTCATAGAGCATGATTTCATAGTAAAATTTATAAAAAAGCAAGATTAAGCCGCAAAGTAGTACAGAACCCCTTTAGTGTTCCAAACTGAGTACAAAAATATAAATTGAATAAAAGAATGAAATGAAAAGATTTAGTATAGTTTGTACCTTTTGGCATAAGATTCGTCTTTGTTGAGCCCAAGTTAATAGTACTTCACAATATTTAGGCTTTGGAAATAACAAATTACTTAGGATAGTAAAATTAATTAGGTACTAAGTAGACTCTAAATTAAGTTAGTTTAACTTGAGTTTGTTTTGAGGAAAACCACTTAGTTTTACATTAACTTAATTAAGTTATGGCTTAGAGAAGGAAAAGCTGAGTGGTATTTGACTATATAGTTTATAAGATATAACTCAGCTTGTGGTGAGTAGTTTCTTACATAGTTTTTAAATGAAAATGACTATCTTGTGACATTGACTTTAAATGTGACACTTGTATGTTTAACTTATCTTGTGAAGATAAAATATTCTTCTTATGATGCTTTTCAAGTAAAAGTCATAGAAAATAAAAAGGATATTTATGTTATCCTCATTGCCAAAAGGTTTCAGTACAGAATGTTGGGATTACCTCATTAACATCCAAATAAAAAAGATATATTATAACATTTGTCTTTTTCAAGTGTCGTTACGCTATTTGCAACATCAGCAAAAGTGTCCAACTGTAAATTACCACGTTGCATCTTGCTTGCTTCTGTCAATGGACTTGCTTGAAGATATAAGAGTCATTGACGAAATAAAGATAAATGGATTAATCTTGCACCTCAACATTGAAAATCATTGTATCTAAACATTCCCAAATCTGCTTCAAATAGGCAGATTTAAAAGCTATGAAGAGAAGAGAGTTTGAAGAACAAGTTAAGATAAGAAGTTGACAATGACTGATTCTAGTCCTTCTACAACTATAAATAGAGCAAGGAGTAGACGTTTACAACTAGGTAAATCACATTGAATTTCTTAGAGATGAAACTCTGCTAAAGCAATCACAACATTTGAAATTTTACATAAGCAATCTTAAAGAAAACAGTCAACTCAAATCAGTTTATGGAGAGAAATCAAATATGCTTAGAATTCTAGCTAAGCTAAATCATTTGTAAAGGATTCATCATTTTGTAAGTTGAAATCCTCTATTCTTAATTTTTATTCAATTATTTAAGTGAGCCAGTTTGGGAAGGGTACCCAAAACTAAATTGAGAGGTAGTTAAAAAGGAAGGTACTTTCTATAATTCATTCTACATACTGTCAAAGGATTCTCCACTTATTTAATGAAAGATACTGTGAGTGGATGATACAGAGAGATGGGCCGAGATCTTGCGAAATGAGAGGTGTGGTCCACCGATGTGTTTAAGAGAAAATAAAAGATGTACCGGGTTGGGGACCTAGAAGGTTTGACTGAGAAAGTGGGAAACATTTTTAGATTTGTCAAACCCGAATCTGCCATCTCTTGGTGTAGAGTCGCCACTTGGATGAGCTCTTTCCAAGAATGAAAGTCCTATGAGGCTTAATGGCCCACTAAGATACAGAGATTCGAGTTTATTTTTATTGGATCACATTATATTACATCTATAGAAAATAATATTTCTTAATTCTGAATATTCGAACTTATGTCATTTTTGAGTTTATAATGTATGATTTAACATTCATGTAGAAAGTAGTAAATCCATACATAAAGTAGTAAATAAATGCGGAAAAGAAAGATTAAAAATTACATAAACTCGAGGGATGCAACCGCCCGCCTAATATATTAATTACATTTCATTAAAATAATTGCAATACCTGAAGGAAAAGAAAACCTAGAAATACATCTAACCTGCATCCAGAAAGGTTAGCACAAGATGTAACACAACGTGAGTATTTACATGTATGTTTGATTTGATTTTAAGGAGGCCCGTGTGGCCTAATTAAAACATCGACGATTGAAAATTCTTGCTTAGAAATAAAATGATTGATTTTATTTTCAAATATGTTGGTCGTTTTTATTAATGAAAATGACTGCATGGCATAAATGTGAGGTCCGTTATCCATGAATAAGTTTAATTCCCTTCGTTGGGGTAATCTAACATGAATTTTCATAAATTAAAAGAAAAGAAAATAAGAAGAAGAAATAGTACATTGATATTGACATAATAAAAGAAGGCAAAAATATTCGTAGGTCAACATGTAAAATAATATAGGAGGCACGAGATGAAACAACTCTAGGAACTTAGAGGCTTACCCTTTCGGTGTGAATCCACTTCTGCATATTCGTTTGATCCCCAGGAGCGTTCTTCATTCATTTTTTGGTTGTGGTTTGGTGTGGAAAATAAATGTGTATCTATCCAAAAGATAATCAGATTCGGGCACTAAATTTGTTTTAGACTCGAGAATATCAAAGGATTTTTGTGGAAAAAAAGATAGAAGAAAAATGTTAAGGTTCGGAATCCAAACATGTTTTGGATCCGAATGTATTCAAATAATTTTAAAAGAAAATATTTTTTGTAAGTTTCCATGTTGTTCTTCTTCAAAAAATCATACATTTTTTGAAAATTTCCACTCCCCGAACATTGAAAATTTCTCGATATTTATAGGAAAAATTAGAAAAAAATTGAAAATTTCAAAAAAAATTATGGCGAGGGGGTCCCTCACTAGACGTCTGGCGAGATAGGTTTCGTGTAACCCGATTTTTTTTAATTATAATTTTTTTCCATTTTTAATTTTTTTTTAAAAAAATTTCAATAAATACCAAAATCTAATTTTTAAAGGATGTTGTATTTTTGAATTTCCTTAATAGGATGTTGACTTGTTTCCTGTGATAATTCAGAGAAGAAGTGTATTAGTACATTTTATGATGAATGTTTTGATTATTTGATTGAGTTTATGTGAAGTAAAAATTTTTACCCCTTCAATCAAAAATTAAAACATGGTGAATAAATGAGTTTAATGGATATTTTGGGATGTCCCGAAAATTGCTCCATTGTTTTAGGAGGCTTTTGTGATATTGCAATGTTAACTTTAGGCTTGAATGGGCCATCATCTTTCTTGGTGTTTGTGGATTCCTCAAGTGGAGGTGGAGTTTCCCATTTACTGGGATGGTATTGCCCTAGTTTGGCATCGTCTTAACCTATAAATGACATAATGCGTGCGTAATGTATGCATGATTTTATGAATGGATAATATTTATCACGTGATGTATGTCCATCTGTTGTAGGTATTGCAGGCTTCATTCATTAGAGAGCATTCTCTTGTGCTAGTGCATGGTTGCCCCTAGGATTCATCTTGTAGGGGATTCCACGGATGACTCCTTTGGAGTGACGACCATGGGTTCGTTGAATCAGATTGAGTTCAAACTTGGATTTGGTTTGAGGAGGGTCTAAATGAGTCATTAACCCCATTGTGTAAGCGATAATCGCTTGGAGGCTATTTTCCTAAAGTGTTAGAGGTACATGATGTCACGTACCATTCTAAAGATGAGATGATGGTCTTGATATTTCTTTAGTTATAATTTCTGCTAAGATTACCCTTACAGGTTTTCAATCTATCAAACCTTGTCTTAATTTTTGCTTGGATAGCCCTTCCAGGTTTTCAATCCAGCTAACTCATTTTTTTCTTTCTTTTTATTTTTTTGGATGTTTACTTGAGATATTCTACCATTGGCATGCAAGCAATCAAAATGAGTATATGCATAACGGTTCAACAAAAATGATAATTCATTGATGAACTTAATAAGGGTATAAATGTTTCAGATGATTTGACTCCTACCATTGATTAGCCCTTTCAGGTTTTCTAACCAAGGGGCCCTAATTTTTGCTCGACTAACCAAGTGTTAATTGACAGGCTAATTACAAATTCATTTTTTGTTAGTGCTGCTTTATACTGATTTATTTCTTTTACCTATGCATGATAGCAATTTTTCCAGTCTTGACTGATACAGTGGTTACCATCCATGTCCATGACTTCAATTGTTGTCTCGTTCAACATTTCTGACTAATTGGTTGGTGCGCATGCTACTTTGCACGCTTGAGGTATATGTGATGATGACTCTTGGTTTTCAATGTTTCCTTTTGAATTCGATTGTACTCTAATGATAGGTGTCATTGTCGGGGTCAGAGGCTTCGGATCCATTGGGTGTATCAAGCGTATCTTGATTCGTCGATGGTGAATAGTTTTCATTCAATGATGTTCCTTTCACAATGTAATGATCAGCCCATAAGTGTTGGTGAGCTATGTGATTGAGTTGTTGGTGTGTTCAATGATCTGACTCCTTCTTTATGTCTTTGACATTGTGTCAGCCACTTGGTACTTCTATAACTTTGATCATTTTGACCTTTGTTTGACTGATTTAGTAGTCAGTGGATGTTTCATGCTTGGAGATGTGTCTGTCAATCTTACGTCTTTGTAGGATGAAGCAAATGATATCACACGTTGTCTAAGTACATGTTTTTATCTCTCACTTTCCCTCAAGATTCAAATCATTTGAACTTATTGTAACTTTGGGGAATCCATTTATACCCAAATTAATTTCATGACATGATGTGTTACATGTGCTAAAAACATTATGTATATGCTTATGGGAATGCGTGATGTCAATAATAGAATATCAAGCAAGTAAACATAGTTCGATTTATTTAAAAATTCAAAAGCCTTGTGGGCAAAGTAGCTAAAAGCTTATTTATTACATCATCATCCATTGGTTATCTTTTGGCACAAGTGTCCCCCAGATGTGTCCATAAATTCAAAGTGCTCTAATCTTTCAGCCTTCTCAAAAACTTCTTGATATCTTGAAAAGATGTCTGACCCAAACTTGTTTCTATAACATGGCAGTGTGTAATCCAGAAGCTTGGTTATCATCTCCAGTAAAGTTAAGCGAGCCCGAAGCCTAACCTGTGTGGCCATACAACACTTGTATTAAGATTTGAAGCTTTCACCCTACTCTTGCCTTATAGCCTCCAGTTATTGCATCGTGGTTTCCATTTGAGTGTTGGAACGATAATGCCCCATCATAGCTTGAGCAAGGCTATTCCAATTAGAGGCTATGTCCAGCGGAAGGTGGCTGTACCATTCATTGACTAGGTGGACTAAAGTGACAACAAAGAGTTTAGCCATCATCTGTTCACTGACCCTTAATGCTCTCATCACCATTTGATATCATGTTAAATGAGCACGTGGGTCTCTAGATCCCACATACTTTTCAAATTGCGAAATTGTAAAGTTTGGGGGCAAGCTATCTTCATCCCTGATTATCGGTTGTGCAGAGTATGTGTTCATGAGATGGCCAAGAATTGCTACAACAATTTTTCCATGCCTGGTTGGTGGAGGATGACAATTCCAATGATTGGATAAAATCCATATTACCCCTGGTGAAATGTCGCAAAATTGGGTAACTGAGGGGTAGCTTGGAACTGCGAGGAAAATGGCGTGCTCTAACTAGGAATAGATTGTTCAATTTTTCATTGAAAAGGTCCTGGCATGAACATTCGCTGAGCAGGCTGCCTTGGGAGGAATTGATTCTAGGAAGGATTGGCAAAGTTATATCCTAGATGTCCAATCTAAGCCTAGTTCCAATTTAGCTTACTTTGTCCTGCGTTGAACTGATAAAAGGTAGTAGGATTTGGGTGCACTGCATGTGAGGTTAAAGGCCCCCCTATTCTAGGCTGACTAGTCAGACCATCGTTATGAAGGGTAGCCTCCGGGTTGGACACTACATAATGAACTCTCCCGGCATGTTGGTGAATAAGCGATGCTAGCTATTCACTATTTGCAAAGGCTATCAAGGCAGCTGTAATCTCGATGCTCATCGATGACTAATGTATCTCCTGAGAGTTCTATCCTGTAAGGGATGGGTGATCCTCCCCCGCACCTTCTTCTTGTGAATTGGCCATACTATCAATATTGAAAGATGTATGTTAAACTGAATCTGAATCGGAATCCTAGTCCTCACTTGAGTTAGTGTATGGAACCCCCTCTAGATTGGCCATGATTGGAGAAATGCGGACTAGGTGGCCGAGCAGGCTTTTCCCAAGCCCCCTTTCATACACAAGTAGAAGATCAGACCATGCATGTAAGTTTCGTGATGCGATTTATGGAAAAATGGATGAGATGTAAGTGTTATGGCTTCATTCACAAAGGGTTAACGTGCCATGGTACGAAATAAATAATATGTGTATCAATCCATTTGAAACAAAGATTAGACATTAGGTAAAAATGAAAAAAGGTGGAAATGAAAATCCAACACCTGGGGTTGGATTTGAGATTTGTACGATTGTGTGACATCGTAATATGAGTGGTGTAAGTGAGGTGACTAAGTTACCCATATGGTAATGGGTCAATATTTTGAGATTTCGTACATGAGGAGGTTAAAATTATTTTGGGTAAGCAGTGCGACATACCCTGATGAAAATGAAAATAACCACCGTACGTAGCTATTGAATGAATGATTTGGTTATTTTTTCTAATTAGGGTGGAGTTTTGGATGCATGTGTGGTCATCGTTATATGGTGATGCGTGAATCTTTGCCCCATGTGGGTGGATGGTTCGGGTATTAAGCATATACCCTTGAATATTTGGTAAGGTAAGGTTTTTGAAATAAGTTCACCCCATGTGGGCTTAGGTTCAGATATCAGCAGGGACATCACGTGATGTGGAAAAGAAATGATTTGGCTAGGTATTGGCCCTGCTTGGGCTATGTGGTATGTGTGATTTCCCTATGTGGGTTATTAGTTGGACATCGAGTGGATATCTCAAAGGCAATGTGTGGGATATGTTATTACCCCTTGTGGGATAAGTGTCGGATGTAAAGTGACCATCACACAAATTGGGGTGAATGATACTTCATGATTCTAATTGGTTCATGTTATCCTAGGGTGAGTGTCATCTAATCCTAAGTGTATGTGACACTGATTTGGTATCATAATGATGAGAAAAATGCTATGTTAACATTATGAGTGTGAGCATTTGAGTGTCTGCACTAAGATTCGTGGTTAGCGTGACATTTGTATAGTGATAAGTAGTAAACATGTAGCACATAGCATGCAACATTCAATCTTTTAACCATACAACTCCTGCCACAGGGTTTTTGGCTAGTCTCTATCCTAAGTTTGGTTCATCTTAGTACCATGAAGATACTAAGGAGTGCACGTTCAAGAAAAAAATAATGCACGGTTATTTTTTGGGTAACACCCTAGGAAAAATGCCTATGGTTTATTTACATGAGGTTTATAAATGGGTTGCTGATGTAGAAGGTTCTTGTTTCACTAAAATACACTCCAAGCCTCTCCCCAAATGGGTTCGAGGAAGGTACATGCGATATGGAAACAAGTGCTCCACTCGCTCAGCTACTATCTTTTCTCAAGGAGGCAGATTAGTATTAGAGAAAGCTTTTACGGTAATAGGGTACCTTAGACTTATGGGCTAATCCCCTCTATTGCAATGTGAAATTATGAATATTTCATAATTAAGAGAATAAGGAACAATGTGTTCAATAATTTTCGGCTCTTATCCAAAAATCAAAAACCATTGAGAGAAAGAGTTTAAGAAAAATCCATAGTGAAGTCGCCATTGTGAGCGGACGACAAGGAGCGAAGGGCCGAGAGCCCTCGATATGCGAGGTGCGATCCACTAGGGTGTTTAAGTGAAAATAAAAGATGTATAAGATCGGGGACCCGGATGGTTTAATTGAGAAAGTGGGAAACATTTTTTGGATTGGTCAAATCAGAATCCGCCATCTCTTAGTGTAGAGTCTCCACCTGGATTATCTCTTTCCAGGATTTAAATTCCTGTGAGGCTTAACATCTGGGGGACGGCCCACTAAGACACAGAGATTTGGGCTCATGATAAGTTGTCATTTCCTATTGGATCACATTATATTACATCTATAGAAAACCATATTTCTTAATTCTGCATATTCAAACTTATGTCATTTTCGAGTTTATAATGTATGATTTAACATGCATGCAGCAAGTAGTAAATCCATATATAAAGCAGTAAATAAATGTGGAAAACTAAAGATTAAAAGTTACATAACATCGGGAGATGCAACTGCCCACGTAATCTATTAACTACATTTCCTTAAAAATAATTGCAGTACCCGAAGGAAAATAAACCCTAGACATACATCTAACCTGCATCCACAAAGGTTAGCACAAGATATAACATAACGTGAGTATTTACATGTATGTTCGATTTGATTTTGAGGAGGCCTATGTGGCCTAATTAAAACATCGATGATTGAAAATTCTTGTTTAGAAATAAAATGATTCATTTTATTTACAAATATGTTGGTCATTTTTATTAGTGAAAATGATCGCATGGCAAAAATGTGAGGTCTGTTATCAAGAATAAGTTTAATTCCCTTCGTTGGGGGTAATCTAACATGAATCTTCATAAATTAAAAGAAAAAAAAATAAGAAGAAGAAATATTAAATTGACATTTACATAATAAAAGAAGGCAAAAATATTCCTAGGTCAACATAACATAGGAAGCACGAAATGAAACAACGCTAAGAACTCAGAGGTTACCCTTTCTGTGTGAATCCATTTCGCCGTATCCGATTGATCCCTGGGAGTGTTCCTCATTCATTTTTTGGTTGTGGTTTGGTGTGGAAAAAAAATGTTTCTTTATCCAAAAGATAATCAAACTCGGGCACTAAATTTGTTTTAGACCCGAGAATATCTGAGGATTTTTGTGGAAAAAAAGATAGAAGAAAAATGGTTAAGGTTCGGAATCCAAACTTGTTTTGGATCCAAATGTATTCAAATAATTTTAAAAGAAAATATTTTTTGTAATTTTTTGTATTGTTCTTCTTGAGAATATCAGACTTTTTCTGAAAATTTCCTCCCCTCGAATACTGAAAATTACCGATATTTATAGGGCAAAAATCCAAAAAAATCGAACTTTTCCAAAAAAATCCGACGAGGGGGTCCCTCACTGTGTCTTAGTGGGTTGTCCCCCGGACGTTAAGCCTCACAGGACTTTAATTCCTATAAATAGCTAATCCAAGTGGCGACTCTACACTAAGAGACGGTGGATTCGGGTTTGACCAATCCAAAAATATTTCCCGCTTTCTCAACCAAACCTTCCGGGTCCCCGACCCGGAACATCTTTTATTTTCACTTAAACACCACGGTGGATCGTGCCTCACATTTTGCACGCTCTCAGCCCATTGCTCCATGTCGTCTGCTCATAGATACACTAGTGGATTTAAGCACAAGATAAAATATAGGGACTAGAGGCAGGCTAGGGGCCGAACTAGGATAAAATTGAGGTGTTGTCTTTCCTTATCTATTTATTATATCTTTGTTGGTGTGTGTGCTCATTCATCATCTCTCAATCTGTTTAATTTGCTTGAAAACTCATCCAAGGTGAGTGAGCTTTACTCATCACAATTTGAAGATAAACTAAGTCAGCACAAGCTGAGTAGTTTATATTTTTAGCCTTAAAGTTGCACTCAATACAAAATACTCAGCACAAATTAATACAACTTGAGAATAAAATTTTTAATTCTATAAAGATTAAGTTTACCTGCTTTCAACCCCCCACTACATGACTATTTAAGCTAAAGCAGACTGACAAGTGGTATCAGAGCAATTTTCAATTTAAGACTTAACACTCTTGGATATATAGATCTGATGGCTTAAAATAATCCCTCCTACACTTTTTGTCATGGACAGGTGATACTCCTTAAAGAAGGAAGGTTTGTTAGGCCTCCACTCTTTGATGGCCATCATAATGTATTTTGGAAATATTGAATGAAAAGTTTCATACAATTGCAAAGCATGTGGGCATGGCTAGCAATTGAGTTAAGACCTCAAATTCTTATATAGTTAGGAATGGAGAACTACGATGATACTGAACTAAGGCTCCTTAAGGAGAATGTGGAAGAAATAAACTACTTACATTGTGCATTAGATTTGTCAATATTTAACAGGATCTCATGGTGCAAGATAACACAAGAGAGTGGAGGAAGTTGGAAGTCACCTACCAGGGGACTGACAAAGTAAAGAAGTCCAAGATCAACTTGATGATCTAGGAGTATGAGCTATTCTTGATGGGCACCAATGAAGGTATCCAATCAATGAATACCAGGTTTATTAACATCATTAATGAACTCAAAAGACATGGTAAGGACTTCACCGAAGAAAAAATGGCGAAGAAGATCCTTAGAAGTCTCTCCAAGGAGTGGGAGGCAAAGAAGTGCACAACTAAGGTGGCTCATGATTTGAACACCTATTGCTATGATGAGCTTATAAGTACCTTGCCGATTCAGGAGATGTCCCTAAGAAAATATGATGGTGATTCCAAGAAGAGTAAGGGAAAAGAAAAGTAGGGTAGTGCAATTTTACTCAAGGCTTACTCATTTGATGAAAGTACAAAAGAAGATTTCGATGAGAAAATGACTCTTCTAACCTGAAGATTCAAGCGCTTCTTAAAGAAGGACACTAAATTCAACAAGAAGAAATTTCCTAGTAAAAAGAAACCACTTCAGCATAGAAGAGAAGCTAAGGAAGGACAAAAGAAAGAGTACAACAATGACATAAATTGATTTGGCTATGGAGAGAAAGGTCACATCCAATCATCATGTCCTAAATCAAAGAAGGACAGATTCAAGAAGAAGTTTGGGCGGAAAAATGAGACACTTGCTACCACATGGAGCAATTATGAAGAATCTTCATTATCTAATGAAGAAATAAATGACTCCACCAACGTTTTCTTGATGGTAATTGATGGAGATGGAGGCGAAAACTCAGCATCAACCTTGAATGGTAACAAATCCGCTGTTGACTCCAACGTTGAGAGAAATAAAGGGAAAAAACACCCTATTTGAGGTACATCCTAAAATCCCTTTATAAATAGAAGAATTCACCCAGGTACTCTTATATGTTATGAAATTAACAAATAAGTCATAAAAGAATATCAAGGAGATAATGAGAAGTGAGGATCTGGAAGACACATTTGCTTAATATCCCTTAATATCCACTTTCTTTAAGAAAAAGCTTAGTATCATGAGCGGTATAAAAGCAAGCTCATTAGGCAATAAGATGAGTAAACTACCGAGCTAGCAACTTTGATGAAAGCACGGGTTTTTGATCCAGCCAACACCTCAGTTCCTAGTAGCCAAACTCGCAACCCTAAAAAAGAGAAGAAACCTTCTCTAAAGAGGAAAGAGAGCTAGCCTAAACCAAAAGTGGCATGTGGCTTTTGCGAGGATGGCCATAGATGTGACTTTGTTATGCAGGTATAAAAATGGCTATTACAATGTGATGACTTGAGTAATTTAATCATTGCCAATAAAGGAGGACCCAACTCAAAAGCATGGGTACCTAAGAAAACATAACCATTTTATAGGTTAACCTAAGATCTGTTGATGACACTAGAATGTGGTATTTAGATGGTGGTTGCTCTAGGCATATGACAAGAGATGAAACTGAGTTCCACCCATTGGAGAGTAAAAGAAATGGAAGTGTCATCTTTTGAGATAACCAAAAAGGCAAGATTGTTGGAAGCGGCATAGTGGGTGTTTCACCTTAAATTAAAGAGGTATCTCTAGTCAAAGGACATAAGTTTTACTTTCTTAGCATAGCTTAGCTTTGTGACAAAGGCAAAAAGTTACATTTGACTCAGCAAGTTGCTCAATTATTGATTGTAAGGTTGATTCTACTATACTCTTTTCTCCTAGAATTAATAATTTAAATAGGATTGATATATCCCCTAGCTCCTTTAACATTTGTCTCATATTTAAGTAAAATAGTTCGTGGCTTTGGCATAGAAGGTTGGGTAATATAAATATGAACTTTCTATCCAAATTATCTGAAAAGCAATTAGTTATAGGTTCCCCAATATTAGATTCGAAAAAGATAGGCTTTGCTCAACTTTTCAACTTGGTAAGCAGGCTAGAAAGTCATTTTTGTCATTAACAATGTGATAACTAAGAGATCGTTGGAGCTTCTACCCTTATTAATCGATGTATGAACATGTACAATATACCTTCCCTGAACATGTGTTTTGACAATGAGATTAGATGGGGTAAAAGCCTTAACCGAACTAGGTTAGTTTTTCATATTAATGGAGCTAATACCAGATTGGAGATGTATTTGAGGTATTGTATAATTGGGTATGCACGTTTAGAGAAAGAGAACTCAAATGGATTAGCAATTGCATGAAATGCAAATGGATAGGTTCTAACCATGGCTGTCTATTGTGGCTTGACTTGCTATAGCAGGGGTTACCTTAGATGTGTTATGGATGCTACCTACTAAAGGAAAATGGTTCAACCATGTTCCAGAATCAATAGAAGAGGCTATTTGAATGTCGACAAAAATAGTAGGAAAGATGTGTTTAATTAGAGGCCGTATATTAAATGCATGTACACATACTAATATTTGAACAATTTCTATCTTATATCTAGATTGAATAATGAATCAAAACATAAACCTTCATCCAATTTTTAACAATAAGTTGACAAGGATGAATTTTAACGATTGGTTTAAGGCTCTAAGAAAGGAGCTTGAGAAGAAGATTCTAGATTATAATATGTATGATCTTAACCCAGGCAATCCTGATGCTAAGGGTTCAATCAAATAGAGAGAGGCGTATCTTAAGAACAAGAAGGATGCTTTTGTAATATCACTTGTGATGCTCGAAACCATGACCTTAAATCATAAGAAATAACATAATTTTAAGGACTTAAAATCTATGCTGATTATCTCAGAGGAATTCACTAAATGGAATGAAATAAAATTCTTTTATTCCTATGGGAGATGTGATGGGATCCTTGCCACTAAGCATTGTAAAGAATACTTTGGCTATTCTATAAGGATGACTTAGATACGAATTGAAAGAGATTCTGAACATGAGATACATGCTATGATTGATAAGTTGTTTGATAAACATTCACCTGTTCTGAAAGATGGAAACACGTCAAGAAAGACCAACAAAGCATCTGAGTTTGTAAAAAGGCTTAGAAGTTTTGACGGTCTAATGGCTGAAGGAATGAGTACCTTAGCAAGTGGGACTTGTAATAAGGGTAAAGGTTAAAATCCATTAATAGGAAGGTCAAAAGAATGATCATTGAAAAGGAGAAATCCAAAGGAATATGTTTCATGTGCGAAAGGATCAGACATTACAAACGTGATTGCAAAGCTTAGATTTCTGAACAAGTGAAGAAGAAGCCAAGTGAGGCATCTACTTCAAGTATGTTTATAATAAAGAGTATCTCTATATTTCCTTATGAGTCTGCATGGGAACTAGATACTGGTTGTGTTAAACATGATGCATGCCCTACAAGCAATTAGGGTGATATATCTTTATCAATAATAATTAGTTATGATGTACAAAGAGTTTCGAATTATTATTATCAATAATAATTAAGGTATCTTTGTTGCTTATCAGTGCTTTTTTGTTTATTATTGTATTTCACTGGTATGATATATGTTTAATATATATATGCGCATTGATGAGATAAAGTTCGTGACTATTTCATAGCATAAAAGTACGTGGACATAGTGGAAGCTATGTGATGTGAGAACTTCACATACATGTTACTATGAATAGTCTAGACTCTAGTTATAGTTTCATTGAGACTGGACATCAATAGAATGGACATCCTAGCATGTGTAGGCTTATTCCTTGGATTAGATCCAAGTAACCGATCTCACGAGCTGAAGGTGGTACCTTGAGTTAACACATGAATGTATTCGGGTAATACATTAGAGACTACTATAAGACAGATACTTGGAAATTACTATATTCATGAATTGGTGTCCTGTCTTATTACATTGGCAGTACAAATATCCTTAGACTTGAGATACCGGTTACATTATGTAGGAGTTGCTATACTTTGGGTCATACTTATTCGTACCCTTGCAATTAGGATGACATGGGTGATTACGGGTATAGCAATGATCACATGTTAATTGGAAAGCTGTGTAGTCATGATGGGATCCATCGCTCTTGATATAGCAATATAATGGGAGATGTACCTTGGGGCCCCTTATTGAAGTGACACACTCAAAAATCTCTTATCAGAGTATAAGATTGATAGAACGCGATTCTAATCAAGCAAGATACATAATGGTTGAGTGGTGTTCTTCATGAACAAGTCTAATTCCAAGATAGCTATGACTATTACATGAGCTAACACTTAATCCGAGCTTAATAAACTAGATGGTACTTAACTTGATGAAAGGAGTGTATTTATTGGTTACTACTGTGAAACCGATTCAAGTCACAAGCATGTGACGTTCCAAGTACTAGGGGATCATACTCTTTTACTAGAAAGCCCATTTGATCATCTAGACCTATCAGAGTTCCATATTGGTCTGGAACACTGAGCTTAAAGGTTCCTAGACAGGAAGCCAAGTTTAGGTTAACCTCTAGTGACTCTATACTTTGGGATCCTATGAGGTCACACACTTTAGGTCTTTATTGGACTATGTAAAGAACCTATGGACTAGGTCTATACAAAAAATACAAGTTGTGAAATTTAGTGAGAAGAATTATTAATTGGTTGAACCAAATTAATAATTAAAAGAATTTATGAGAAAATAGGGAAAAAGGTTGCACGAAGAGAGCAAGGGATTTTTCCTATTGTGAGTGAGCCCCTAAATGAAAACTGGTTATTCGAAGTGGGGCCTGAGTGGTTACCCTACATGCCAATGGGCTCGTGGCTACTAGTGCATAAGGACAACCCATGCACTCTAGCGGGCTGCAAGCCATAAGCACTACAGCAAGGCAGCGCTTGCACGGCCAACGCACGCAAGCCCGTTAGAGTTTTCCTTGTGGCAATCTGTGGGTCCCTATACCTACACAGCTGACTTGCTATACATGGGATGGGATTTATCCCATCCCATGTAGAATTATAGGGGGAGTCTATCTCTCCCCCATTTTTCCATATATATAAGCTTGAAGCCTCTCATTATTCACACACAGGAAAAAGCTTAGAGTGATTTTTCTCTCTGATTTCTACTCTCCTCTTCTTTTCTTGTGCAAGATCCTTCACGAGTTTCTCGAAATAAATTGAAGAGTTCTTATAGAAGGCTCTAAGTTTAAGTGAGCCTTAGGGATTATTTTTGGGTTGATTTTTTGAATGGTCTAGCAGTTGCTGTCAATCGACTGGTTCTACCTCTTCGAGGTTTTGGTCAATGAAGATCCATGTGGATTAATCATAGAGGCTCTTCTAGTTTGGAAGCTTATGCTGTCAAAATTACTCAAAGGCAACATCGCTACCAAAAGAGAGATAAAGCACGCATTAACTAGTAATGCTTTAATCTTCAGATGTTAGGTTTATTTTGAATGTTTTAAAAACCTAAAAGCATCTATCGTATAAGACCTAGACTAGGGCGAGACTAGTGGCACCAATGAAAACTCTATAACAATAATAAGGTGGTAAAATGTCTTCCAATCATAAGTCGTGATACGAACCTTATTCACGGATGTAAGCACATGTACAACATACCTTCCCTTAATATACGTTTGGTCATGAGATTAGATGATGTTAATGTCTTAACCAAGGAGGGTATTTTTATCCATATTATTGGAGCAAATGCCGAGTTGGAGACACATTTGAGGAGTCATACAATTGGGTACACATGTCTCGAGAAAGAGAACTTGAATGATTAACAATTGCAACTGATGCAAATGGATGCATTCCAACCATGGTTATCTTAGTATGGCTTAATTTACGATAGTGGGGGTCATAATGAATGGCTATGGATGCTACCTACTATGGAAATTTGGTTAGACCAAATTTCCCGAATTTGAATAGAAAGGGTTGTTTAAATGTTGAGAAAAATAGTATGAATTATGTATTTAATTAAAGACCTTATATTAAAATGCATGTACATATACTAATGTCTAAACAAGTTCTATCTTATATCTAGATTGAACAATGAATCCGAACATAAACTTTCTCTCAATTCTTGATAACAAATTAGATGGTTCTAACTATACTGATTGGTTCAGGGGGGTGAGGATAGTCCTCAAATCCAAAAGGATAACATATGTTTTAGATGAGCCCCTCCCTGATGAGCCTGATGCTAAGACCAATGCCAATGAACATGGGGCATGGGAGAAGCACAGAAAGGATTGTGAAACAATAACATGTATAATTCTAGCCACAATGAATTTTGAGCTTCAGAAATAGCAAGAGAGCATTGATCAAGACACCATTATTCTCCATCTTCATGAGCTCTTTTCACAGCAGGCTAGATCCAAGAGATATTATACGTCAAAACTCTTATTCGGAATGAAAATGCAAGATTGAACTTCAGCACCATAGCATGCTCTTAAACTATTGGGTTATATAGAGAAGATGACTCGATTGGGTTTTGTGATGGATTATGAATTATGTGTGGATCTGATTCTTGCTTCATTAACTGATATTTATTCCTAATTTGTGACTAATTATTACATTAGCAAAATAAATGTCACGCAGCCCAAGTTGGTTAACATGTTGAAAATCGTAAAGCCTAATATTCGAAAGGATCCCAAGGTTTTACTTTTAGTTGAGAAAACCAAGCCTTCCAAGGGTGGGTCCTGTATTGGAAAGGGTCTAAGTGCCAAGAAGAAAATTAGTAAGAAGAAGAAAAATAAAGGAAATAAAATGTCTACTTCCATTGTGGCAAGGTTGGGCACTGGATTGCAAGGTTTAGAATTCTGAACAAGTGAAGAAGAAGCCAAGTAAGGCATCTACTTGAGGTATGTTCATACTAGAGAGTTTCCCTACCATTCCCTATGAGTCTACTTGGGTATTAGATACTGGTTGTGGTACTCATATCTGTACTTCTATGCAGGGATTGCGGAATAGTAGGAGGCTTGCAAAGAGGCAAATAGACCTAAGAGTTGGAAATGGAGCATGAGTTGTTGCAACAACTGTAGGGACATATAGCCTTCATTTACCTTGTGGCCTTGTTTTAGTTTTGAACAATTGCTATTATATTCCTCCTATCACTAAGAATATTATTTCTATTGCATGTTTAGCAACGGAAGGATTTGAAATTTTATTTTTAAATAATACATGTCAAATTCAGCGTGATAATATTCTTTATGATTGTGGAATATCTATGGATGTCATATACGTTGTAGATACTAAAACTGAAATTCTAAATATGAACATTGTTAAGAAATCAAGATTAAATAATGAGAAGTCCTTATACTTATTGCATTGTCATCTAGCACAAATAAATGAGACTCGCTTAACTAAGTAACACAAATGTGGAGACTTAGGCCCAATGGAATGGGAATCCTATGATGTGTGTGAACCTTGTTTAAAAAGGAACTTGACTAAGAGACCTTTCAAAGAAAAGGGTCAGCATGCTAGTAGTACTTTATAAATAATACATTCCGATGTATGTGGTCCAGTGAGTGTTAAGACACATGAGGGTTTCGTCTACTTCATAACCTTTATCGATGATTACTCGTGATATGGTTATTTGTACCTTATGAGGCACAAGTTTGAAAGCTTTGATAGATTCAAAGAAGTTAAAACTGAAGTAGAGAAACAGATTGGGAAAAGTATTAAGACCCTTCTATCTGATCAAGGCGGTGAAACTTAACCCGAAGTTTCAGGATTATCTAATGGATAATGGTATTTTATCCTTGTGGACACATCCTTATACACCCAAATAATGGAGTGTCAGGGAGGAGAAATCGAACCCTACTCGATATGGTTTAATCAATGATGAGATAAGAAGAACTTAGCAGATCCTTTTGGGGTTATGTACTTGAGACCATAGTTTATATTCTAAACAAAGTGCCCTCTAAATTAGTTGATCAAACTCCATACGAGTTATTGTATGGTAAGAAACCAGCTCTTTCTTACTTGAGAGTTTGGGGATGTCTTGCATATGTAAAGAGGACTAGTTTAGATAAGCTGGGTGCTAAGTCTGATAGATGTCTATTTGTAGGTTACCCCAAGGAGACTATAGGGTATACCTTTTATGATCCCAGGGAATAGAAAGTCCTTGTTTCCATAATTGCTCAATTCCTTGAGAAGATCAAACAGATAGTCAACTGATTATACCTACACCCGTTACTCAAGATAGTGTAAGAATACAACAACATATTATAAAGCTGACATTGCATAGGTCAGGTTGGGCTCCAATCACTCTTGAGCGATACGGGTTTCTCATCACTAATGGTAAACATCTCTTCCTTATAGAAGATTATGAGCTTAGGACTTACAAGGAAGCAATGAGAGGCTTAGAATCTAATAATTGGCTTTTAGCCATGAGATTAGAGATGGACTCCATGTACGAAAATCAATTTTGGATCTTGATTAATGCTCCAAGTGGGATTAAGCCCATAGGATGCAAGTGGGTTTTCAAGAAAAAGACCGAATTGGACTGTAACATTGTTACCTATAAAACAAGGTTGGTTTCAAAAGGGTAAAGTAAAAAAGAAGGCATTGACTATGATGAGACCTTTTTACTGGTGGCCATGCTAAAGTCTATCAGGATACTCCTTGCCATCATCGCTCATTATGATTATGAGATTTAGTAGATGGATGTGAAGACAACATTCCTTAATAGAAATATGGACAAGGATGTGTATATGGCACAACCCGAGGGTTTCACATCCGAGGATGGCTCTAAGGTATGCAAGTTGTAGAAGTCTATTTATGGACTTAAGCAAGCATCGAGGAGTTGGAATATTAGGTTCGATGAGACAATCCGAGAAATTGGTTTTGTATCAAAAGCTAGTGAGCCTTGTGTATATAAAAAGGCTAGTGGGAGTGCAATCATATTCCTTGTATTATATGTCGATGACATATTATTGATAGGAAATGATATTCCTTTTCTTTAGATAGTTAAGTCATGGTTGTCAAAGAAGTTCTCCATGAAAGACCTTGGAGAAGCAGCTTTATACTTGGTATTAAGATTTACTGAGATAGATTTAACAAACTGCTAGGTCTTTCACAAAGTACATATATAGAAAGGTTTTAGCTAGATTTAACCTTGAGCAGTCAAGAAAGGGTTATCTCCCAATGTCTCATGGGATTAACCTTTCTAAATCTGAGTGTTCAAGAAGACAAGAGGAGAGATTGCGCATAAATGGAATACCTTGTGCCTTAGCGGTAGGGTCCATCATGTATGCTATGGTATGCACTCGGCCTAACATCACACATGCTTTGAGCTTTGTGACCAGATTTCAATCTGACCAAAGTGAGAAGTATTGGATGGCCATTAAAACTATTCTCAAGTACTTACGCAGGACTAAGGATATGTTTTTAGTGTATGGAGAAGGTGATCTCACTTTAGAGGGATACACCGATGTGAGTTTTTAGTCTGACAGGGATGACTATAAGTCCCAGTCAAGTTATATATTTATGTTAAATGGAGGGGTGGTTGTATGGAAGAGTTTTAAATAGAGTACGATTGCCGTTTCAACCACGGAATCTGAGTATTTAGCTGCTTCAGAAGTAGCTAAGCAAGCCATATGGATTAAGAATTTATTAGTGATCTTAGTGTGGTGTTCAACATTATAAATCCAAGAGTTGTAACAATGGGGCTATTGCTCAAGCAAAGGAACCATGGTCTCATCGCAAAAACGAACATATACTCAGAAAGTACTATCTAGTGCAAGAGATGGTAACTAGAAAGGATATAAGCTTAGAATACATCCCACCAGATCAGAATCTAGTAGATGGGCTAACTAAACCATTGACTCAAATTAAACATGACTAGCATGTTAAAGAGTATGGTATAAGGAACATGGGAAATTGGCTCTAGTGCAAGTGGGAGATTGTTAAACATGATGTATGCCTTAAAGGCAATTAGGGCATTATATCTTTATTAGTTATAATGTAAAAAAGTTTCGAATTGTTATTAATAATAATTAAGGCATATTTATTTCTTATTAGTGCTTTTTGTTTATTATTGTATATCGCTTGTATCATATATATTTAATATGTATATGCGCATTGATGAGACAATGTCCGTGATTATTTCATAGTGTAAAAGTGCGTGGACATGGTGGGAGCTATGTGATGTGAGAACTGCACATACATGTTACTATGAATAGTCTAAATCTCCCTAGTCATAGTTTCATTGAGACTGGACATCAATGGAGTAGATAGGCTATCATGTGTAGGCCTACTCCTTAGATTAGTTCCAAGTAGCCGATCTCACAAGCTAAAGGTGGTAACTTGAGTTAACACATGAGTGTATTCGGGTAATACATTAGAGACCGCCATAAGACAGATCCTCGAAAATAACTATATCCATGTGTTAGTGTCATGTCTCATTGTTGTAGCAATACAAGTATCCTCAAACCTGAGATACTGGTTACCTACTATGGGAGTTGCTATACTTTGGGTTATACTTACTCATACCCTGGTGATTAGGATGATACGGGTGATTATGGGTATAACGATGATCACATATTGGTAAGATGAATAGTTAAGATGGGATCCATTGCTCTTGATATAGCAATACAATGGGAGATGTACCTTAGGGCCCCTTGTTGAAGTGATACACTCATAAACCTCTGATCAAAGTATAAGATTGATAGTTATGGTTTCCATTAAATCAAGACACATAATGGTTGAGTGGTGTTCTTCGTGAACAAGTCTAATTCTAGGATATCTATGGCTATTACATGAGCTAACATTTAATCCGAGCTCAATAAACTAGATGGTACTTAACCAGATGGAAGGAGTGTATTGTATTGGATACTACTACAAAATCGGATAAAGTCACAACATGTGACTTTCCAAGTATCAAGAGATCATAAGCCTTTGATAGAAAGCACATTTCATCATCTAGAGCTATTGGGTTCCATATCAGTCTAGAATACTAAGCTTAAAGGTTCCCAGATGAGAAGCCAAGTTTAGGTTAACCTCTAGCGGCTCTATACTTTGGGATCCTATGAGTTTACACACTTTGGGTCTTTATCGGACTATCTAAAGAACCTATGGACTAGGTCTTAAACAAAAATACAAGTTGTGAAATCAGTGAGAAGAATTATTAACTAGTTGAACCGAATTAATAATTAAAAGGAATTATGAGAAAATAGGGAAAAAGGTTTCACAAAGCGAGCAAGGGATTTTTCCCATTACGAGTGAGCCCCTAAAAGAACATGGATTATTTGAAGTGGGGCCTGCACAGGCTGGTAGCGCTTGTGGAGCCTCGCAAGCCGCAGCTTATGGCATAAGGTAAGCCTGTTCTGGCTTACCTTTAGGCAAGCTGCGGGTCCCTATACCCGCATGACTGACTCACTATGCATCCCATGTAGATTTATAGGGGGAGTCTATCACTCCCTCATTTTTCCCTATTTATAGGCTTGAAGCCTCTCATTATTCACACACCAAAAAAAGCATAGAGTTATTTTTCTCTCTGATTTCTCCTCTCCTCTTTTTTTGTTGTGCAAGATCATTCATGAGTTTCTCCAAACAAATTGAAGAGTTCTTATAGAAGCCTCTAAGTTTAAGTGAGCCTTCGGGATTATTTTCAGGTTGATATTTAGAGTGGACTAGCAATTGCTATCAATCGACGGGTTCTACCTCATCGAGGTTTTGGTCGGTGAAGATTCATGTGGATTAATCATAGAGGCTCTCCTATTTTGGAAGCTTGTGCTGTCGGAATTACTCAGAGGGATTAACGCTACTAAAAGAGAGATCAAGTACGCATCAACTGGTAATGCTTTAATCTTTAGATGCTAGGTTTCTTTTATATGTTTTACAAACTTAAAAGCATCTATAGAATGTTTTAACTTAGATTATATCAATCATGACATGCTTAGGAGATCGTTAGGTTAATTTTAGGTTTTGAAATTCCACCTTGCAACGATTTTATGTTCAATTACTGTCCTTATTAACTAACATGTTGTGGTACTCATGTATGTACTTATGTGCAGGGGTTGATGACTAGTAGGGGGTTGAGAAAGGGGCAAATGGACTTAAGAGTTGGAAATGGAGCATGGGTTGCTACAATAGTGGTAACGAAATACAGTCTTCGTTTTCCTAGAAGCCTATTTTTGTTTTGAAGAATTGCTATTACATAACTACCATTACTAAGAATATCATTTCTATTGCATGTGTTAAAAGTAGAGGGATTTGAAATTTATTTTCTAATAATAAATGTCAAATTCAATGCATTAATGTTCTTTATGTTTGTGGAATGTGTTTGAATGTCATTTATATTCTAGATAGTAAAAATGATAGTCTAGATATGAATATTTGCTATGAAATGGAAATTAGATAATGAGAATCTTCATACTTGTCGCATTATCGTCTAGGCCATATAAATGAGACTCACTTAACTAAGTTACACTAATGAGGTGACTTGGGTCCAACTGAATGGGAATCCTATGGGGCGTGTGAGGCTTGTTCAAAAGGGAAAATGACAAAGAAACCATTCAAAGGAAAGGGTTAATGTGCAACAAGTACTTCAAAAATAATACACTTCAATATATGTGGTCCAATGATTGTTAAGACACTTGAAGGTTTCGTCTACTTCATAACCTTTATCGATGATTTCTCCTGATATGGTTATCTGTACCTTATGAAGCATAAGTTTGAAAGTGTTGAGAAATTTAAAGGGTTCAAAATGAAGAAGAGAAACTGATTGGAAAAGTATCAAAACCCTTCATTCTGATTGAAGAGATGAATACATGAGCCAAGAGTTTCAGGATTATCTAAAGGATAATGATATTTTATCTTAATAAACACCTCCTTATACATCCCAACACAATGGAGTGTCAGGAAGGAGGAATGGAACCCTACTTGATATGGTTCTATCCATGATGAGACAAGCAGAACTTAGTAGATCCTTTTAGGGTTATTCAGTTGAGAGCGTAGTTTATATTTCAAAGAAGTCCCCTCAAAATCAGTTATAATCAAATGCAATACAAAAGGTTGTATGGTAAGAAACCAACTCTTTCTCACCTGAGAGTTTGGGGATGTCTTGCTTATGTTTAATAGATTAATTTCAGATAAGCTTGGTGCTAAGTTTGATATGTGTCTTCTTGTATGTTTCCCCAAGGAAACTCCTAGTTACACCTTTTATGATCACAAGGAATAGAAAGTACTTGTTTCTAGGAATTCTCAGTTCATCGAGAAGGAACGCATACTTGCAAAAGCTAGTGGGAGCATTATTGAGCTGGATTCTCAAAAAGATCAAATAGATAATCAACTGATTTATCATACACCTATTACATAATAAAGTGTAAGGATGGAACAACCTATTATAATGTCGACATTGTGTAGGTCAAGTAGGGCTCAGATCGTTCCTGAAAGATATGGCTATTTCATCATTTATGATAAGCACATCTTTCTCATGGAAGATCTCAAGCATAAGACTTACAAAGAAGTAATGGAAAGCTCAGAGTCTTAAAAATGGTTTATAGCCATGAAGTCAAAGATAGACTCCATGTACGAAAATCAAGTCTGGAACTTAGTTGATGCTCCAAGTGGATTAAGCCCATAGGATGCAAGTAAGTTTTCAAAAAAGAAAACTGACATGGATGGTAACATAATTACCTATAAGGAAAGGCTAGTTGAAAAGGGTTATTGTTAGAAAGAAGGTATTAACTATGATGAAACCATTTATTTAGTGGCCATACTAAAGTCTATCAGAATACTCCTTCCATCTCTACTCATTATGATTATGAGATCCTGTAGATGGATGTGAAAGCCATCTTCTTTAATTGGAACCTTGATAGGGATGTATATATGATACAACTCAAAGGTTTTACATATCAGGATGGCTCGAAGGTGTGTAAATTGCAATGGTTTATTTATGGACTTAAGCAAGAATCAAGGAGTTGAAATATTAGATTTGACGAGACAATAAAAGATATTGGTTTTTTTGCCAAACGTTAATGAACCTTGTGTATATAAGAAGATTTAACCTTGAGTAATAAAAAAGAGGTTATCTTCCCATGTCTTATAGGATCAACCTTTCTAAATCTAAGTATCTGAGAATAGAAGAGGATAGACTGCCCATGAATGGAATTCCCTATGCTTCGAAAATAAGATCCATCATGTATGCTATGGTATGCACTCGGCCAGAAGTCTCACATGCTTTAAGTATCATGAGCAGATTTCAATCTGATTTTAGGTGAGAAGAATCATTAAAACTATCCTCAAATACTTACAAAGAACTAAGGATATGTTTTTAGTTTATAGAGAAGGTGATCTCTCTATGAAGGGATTCACCAATGCAATTTTTTTAGACTTTCAAGGACGATTACAAGTCTTAGTCAAGTTACTTTTTTATGTTAAATGGAGGGTAATTGTTTGGAAATGTTTTGAACAAGATAAGACTACCAATTTAACCATCGAATTTGAGTATATAGTTACTTCTGAAGCAAGTAAGTAAGTTGTCTGGATAAAGAGATTTATTGGTGATCTCGGCTTGGTGTCTAGCATTATAAATCCAATAGTGGTCTATTGAGATATCAATGAGGCTATTGCTCAGGCAAAGGAACCAAGGGCTCGTCAAAAAATGGACACGTGCTCAAAAAGTACCATCTTATTAAGTAGATAGTTTCTAGAAAGGATATAAACTTAAAATACATCCCTACAAATTGTAATCTAGAAGGTGGGCTAACAAAACCATTGACTCAAGTTAAGCATGACCAACATGTAAATGAATATGGCATGAAGCACATGGGCAATTGGCTATAGTTTAGTGGAAGTATGTTAGACATGATGTATGCTATAGAGGTAATTAGGGTGATATATCTTTCTTAGTCACTAATGTACAATTATTTTGGATTATTATTGTTAATAATAAGGCATCTTTGTTAAATATCAATGATCTTCTCTATTTATGTATCTCGTTGGTATTATATATATATATATATATATATATATATATATATATTTATGTGTATATATGTATATGTTCGTTGATGTAATAAAACAAAGTGTGTGACTGTTTTATAGTGTGAAAGTGTAAGGATATAATGGGAGCTATGTAGAGTGAGAACTGCATACACGCGTGTAATTATGGAAAATATCCCTAGGCATAGTTTCCTTGAGACTGGACATCAATGAAGTAGATAAACTAGCATGTGTAGGCTTACTCCTTAGATTGGATCCAAGTAGCTGATCTCACGAGCTAAAGGTTGTACCTTGATCTAACACATGAATGAATTTAGGTAATACATTGGAGATCGCTATAAGATAGGCAAAAATAACTATATCCATGTGTTGGTGTAATGTCTTATTGCATTAGCAGTATGAGTATCCTCAGACTTGAGATACTTGTTACCTTATGCGGATTTTGCTATACTTTAGGTCATACTCATGCATGCCCTTTTATCATAATGATACATATTATTACAAGGTACATTAATGATTGTTCATTGGTAAGCCGAGCAGTTAAGATGGGATCCATCACTCTTGATATAGTGATATATTAAGAGTTGTACCTTATGGCCTCCTGTGGATATAACACACTCATAAACCTTTGATCAAAATATGAGATTGAAGGAAAGAGATTCTAGTCAATACCCATACATAAAGGCGAGTGGTGTTCTTCATGAACAAGTCTGACTTCGGGATAGCTACAACTATTACATGAGCTAACACTTTACCCGAGCCCAATAAACCAGATAGTACTTAACATGATGGAAGGAGTGTATTGTATTGGTTACTACTATATAAAATGTGAAGTATGTGAAGTTCCAAGGATCGGGGGATCATACACCTTTGATAGTAAGCCCATTTGATCATCTATATTCATCAGGTTCCATATTGATCTGGAATACTAAGCCTAAAGGTTTCCACATGTGAAGCCAAGCTTATTTTAACCTCTAGCAGGCTCTGTACTTTAGGATCCTATGAGGTCACACACATTGGGCCTTCACCGAACCAAATAAAGAACCTATAGATAATGTCTATACCGAGAATAAAAAGGTAGTCAAGTTCATTTGGATGGACAAGTAAATGGTCACACTAGTTATCTATTTTCAAAGAGGGACAAAGGATAAATATGCCAATATGTGTAGTAAGGGATTTTTACCCATTGTAAGTGAGCATCGGGAACACAAATGTTCATGGGAGGGCATATGTGGTTACCACGCAATCACTGGGCATGGTTGCGGGCTGCCAACGTGGCTAGCACTATTATGTAGTGCTAGCTCATAGTGATGGGGTCCACGCCCGCAAGCTCTACATTGCATTACTTGTGCAGGCCTACAGTGCAGGCCCACCAGCGACATTGCAAGTCGGGCTTGCTAGCAGTCTTGCAAGTCCACTCTTATGGGACAAGGTAAGCCCAAATGGGCTTACCTTATACGACACATAGCCCGGTAAAGTGGGTTATGTACGGGAGTCAAACTTGTGGAGCTTGGAACTTCGCATGGTGACCCTTGTGTGTGATGGGGAATTCCCCATCCCACATTGATAATAAGGGAGCTCATTTTCTCCCTTTCTTCCTATATAAAGGAGTCTTCTCCTCCTCTTTTAGTGCACTTTAGTTTAGCCTTTCTCTTCTGAACTTGACTTCATTCTTGCAAATTATTTTAATATCCTTTCGGAGTTTCTCTTTTATTTGCAAGATTCTTTTGAAGGCTTATTCCCTTTTTGAAAAAGAGCTTTGGTAGTTATTTTCACGTTGGTCTATGAGTGATCTGGTAGTCACTTGTTAACTTACAAATTCTCCCTCTCAAGGAGGTTTTAGTCAGCGGGGTTCATGTGGACTATTCATAAAGGCTATCCTACTTTTGTGTTTAGTCTAAGGGATCACTCTACTATAATAATGAAAAGGCACACATTAACTAGTAATGCTTAATACTTAGATGCTAAGTCTCTTTTAAGTGATAATAAACCTAATGAATCTATGGAATATTTTAGTTAAGATTATATCAATCATGCCATTCTTAGGAGTTCCTTTTATGTTAATCTTATGTTTTGTAATTCTACCATGCCAATTCACATGTTCATTACCAGTACAGATGAAACAACACATGCTTCATGGATGAATGTATGCTTTTTCTAATCCTTTTTATCAATATAAATTTTATTTGTTTAAGTTTTGGTTAGAGAAAAGCCTAAGGAAGGGGATTCTGAACCTTTAAATTTGTGCTATGAAATCTGGAATATTGATGTGTTTGATGTACGAAAACATGAAATAGGAAGAATTTGGAGAACATCTGAAAAAAATAATTGAATTAAGAGTTAAAACGAGGGAGTTCTCGTGATTTTAAAATTTGTCGTGATAACTCCCTATGATAGGGAGGGGGCATCTGGGCTGGTTGGGTTTTTGGCTTTTTGCACACTTCTAGGTAATTTATGGACTGTATGATGCATTTTAACATCTTTTAAGTGAAGAATATCACTTTTATCTTGATAAAAACACGTATAAAAGCATGATTTGAAGCATTAATTTTGTTAAAAATTGCTTTTTTCATGGAGAAAAATCATAGAGTAAGCTTAATGGAAGGAATTTGATTAACAAGGAGTCATATCATCAGAAGGGACATAGAATTAATTCTATTTCACATGTTTGAACATTTTTGGCAATAAACTTTTAATATGAGAATTTATTGAATATAGGATATTTTGGGATGTATATTATGTGACATGTGTATGAATAAAGTAGGGGATTATCATGAAAACCTTTAGGGAAAGATTGATATAGAGGTGAAGTGAATAGAATATGATAAAAAAGAAAGACACTAGAAGCCTAAGTATTATTCTATGAAGTGATGTGCAAATATTTTTGGGAAAAGGGAAGTAGAGTATACTACTTACCTAACTGAGATTTTTGTGCTTATTATCTTTGAAATGTCATTTTGCAGCTTACTTTCGAGACTCTTGGATCCTTTAGTAGTTATATAGGATGGTTGAATTCCGTTCAAGATTGGCCCAATATGATAGCCGAGCAAAAGCATATGGGGTTTGTCCCTTTGATTTCATCTTTTTTGCTTCTATCATAGGGAACTTCTAGGTTTGCATTTGATTGAGCATTGGTTTGAGATGACTCACACCTTCCTAATGCCTATCGGAGAGTTAACCATCACATTGTCTGGCATTGTGGGGATCACCATCTAGAGGTGGAATGGAAAGCTTATCCATTTCAACATCTATTATGAGAGGTTTCATTATTCCCCTCACACAGAGCAAGAGTGAGGGAGCTGCTTGGGACCCTAGTTGAGATTGGCTTGAAAGATAAGTTATCCTATTTCAATGTGTAGGATTACTAGATCAGTCGTTAGGAGATAGCTAGTGATAAGATTGATCAGTTCACCCTGTCCTTCCTCATCGACATTTTGACTATGGTGTTCTTTTCAACATTGGCATGCAAGGTCAACCTAGCCTTTTAGAGGCACTAGCTGGTGTATACCATATTAGGGAGAAGAACTTACCTCGGGCCATCTTGGGTCAGACATATTTTTGGCTCAACACATGTTCTCATTGATTGAAAGAGAGTTTGAGAGCCCCTCACATCCTCATATTGGTATTTTCCTATCTTGTGATACGTGTGATCTCTTTATCTTTTGACGTTTACTAACAGCTTCTTTTTTTGTGTAGATTTTTGCTTTTGTGCACCATGTGATTCCTCCTTCTCATTTCCCAAAGGGTGTTGAGGTAAATGCCTCTTTAATTAACTCTTGGATTGGTCTGACTTAGACTAGGCTATTTACTCTTAATGGATATCACCGCCACCTAATGGCATTCTATCTCTAGCAAGTATGTCTTTCCCTCATTTTTAATGAAGTTGATATAGTGCCTCATTATGACATGGTCTTCATAAATATTTGTTTAATAGGTCCATGTAGATTTGTGGTTGATCACCCTTGTTTTGGCTAAGGTGAACAGGATAACGGAGGAGGTAGATGATCGTTGATTCGTGTTAGCTTGCCCGATGTCCTTGGACATGTACATGGTGGACCGCACCCAAGATTGGTGTGTGAGAATTGTGGCTGCGAGGATTGTCCCCCCTTTTCCACCATTGAATGCCTTTTAGCCCCATTTGATGAGCTGTTTGCTAAATCTTATACATCTCTGACCATGGAATTAAGGTTACCGCTATGAAGGGGAGTTATTTGGCCTTCGAGGATAAACAACTTATGAGAGATGGATCTGATGCCCTCGATGGTGAGGATGATGCTTCTAATAATGAGGGATGAGATTGCTCAAGATATGATGGTCCGACATCTGGTGGAGATGATTGTTTTGAGGGAGGATGTAGATGTTAAACATGATGTATGCCCTAGAGGAAATTAGGGTGATATTTCTTTATTAGCTATAATGTACAAAAAGTTACGAATTATAAATAATAATAAAAAGGCATCTTTGTTACTTATCAGTGCTTTTTATTTATTGTATCTCGTTGGTATCATATATGTTTAACAATGTATATGCGCATTGATGAAACAAAGTTCGTGACTAATTCATAGCTTAAAACTGCAAGGACATAGTGGGAGCTATGTAGAGTGAGAACTACATAAACGTGTTACTATGAATAGTCTAAATATCCCTTGTCATAGTTTCATTGAGACTGGACATCAATGGAGCAGATAGACTAGCATATGTAGGCTTACTCCTTGGATTAGTTCCAAGCAACCGATCTCACGAGCTGAAGGTGGTACCTTGAGTTAACACATGAATGTATTCGAGTAATACATTGGAGATCGCCATAAGATAGATCCTCTGAAATAACTATATCCATGTGTTGGTGTCATGTCTTATTGCAGTAATAGTACAAGTATCCTCAAACCTGAGATATCGGTTACCTAATGTAGGAGTTGCTATACTTTGGGTTATACTTACTCATACTCTGGTGATCAGGATGATACTGGTGATTACGGGTATAGCGATGATCACATGTTTGTAAGATGAATAGTCAAGATGGGATCCATTGCTCCAGATATAGTAATATAATGGAGATGTACATTAGGGCCCCTTGTCAAAGTAACACACTCATAACCTCTGATCATAGTATACGATTAATGGAACGGGTTTCGAATCAGTCAAGATACAAAATGGCTGAGTGGTGTTCTTTGTGAACAAGATTAATTGTAGGATAGCTACGGCTATCACATGAGCTAACACTTAATCCGAGCTTAATAAACTAGATGATAATTATCTTGATGGAAGGAGTGTATTGTACTAGTTACTACTGCAGAACCAGATAAAGTCACTGGCACGTGACGCTATAAGTATCAGGGGATCATATGCTTTTGTTAGAAAGCCCATTTGATTGTCTAGAGCGATCGGGTTCCATAACAGTCTAGAACACTAAGCCTAAAGGTTCCCAGATGGGAAGCCAAGTTTAGGTTAACCTCTAACGACTCTATACTTTAGAATACTATGTGGTCACACACTTTGGGTCTTTATCGGACCATGTAAAGAACCTATGGACTAGGTCTGTACCAAAAATACAGGTGAAATTAGTGTGAAGAATTATTAATTGGTTTAACCAAATTAATAATTCAAAGGAATAATTAAAAGATAGGGAAAAATAGTCAAAGCGAGCAAGGGAATTTTCCCATTGCAAGTGGGCCCTGAAAAAGAACACTTGTTGTTCGAGCTAGGGCTCGTGCACTAGCAGGCTGCAAATGTGCAAGCACTGCCCATGGTAGCGCTTGCGGAATATGAGGGAAGCTCGCTAGGGCTTCCCTCATGAGGCACGTAATTCAACCCATGGGTCAACCTGACCCGCGTGGTTGACTTGCTATACATGGGATGGGATTTATCCCATCCCATGTAGATTTAGTGGGTGAGTCTTACACTTCCCCATTTTTCCCTATAAATAGACATTCATGCCTCTCATTATTAATACAGACAAAAAAGCTTTGAGCTTGTTTTCTCTCTGATTTCTACTCTCCTCTTCTTTTATTATACGAGATCCTCCACGTGTTTCTCCAAACAAATTGAAGAGTTCTTTTATAAGGCTTTAAGTTTAAGTGAGCTTTCAATTTTGGTTTTCGGGTTGATTTACAAGGGGTCTAGTAGTTACTGTCAATCGATGGGTTCTACCTCTCCGAGATTTTGGTCAGTGTAGATTCATGTGGATCAAGCCATAGAGGCTCTCCTAGTTTGGAAGCTTGTACCGTCGCAATTTCTCAAAGGGAACGCCGCTACTAAAAGATAGATCAAACGCGCATCAACTGTTAATGCTTTAATCTTTAGATGTTATGTTTCTATTATATGTTTTATAAGCCTAAAAGCATCTATGGAATGTTTTAACTTAGATTATTTCAATCATGGCATGCTTAGGAGATCCTAAAGTTAATTTTAAGTTTTTGAATTTCCGCCATGCAACCTATGCATGTTCAATTACTGTCTTGATTAAGAAACAGTAGTATCAAAGCCTCCCTTTATGATATGCATGATTGATAATAATATGTCAAAATGTGATTTCTATGAATTGATTAAAGTATGCTATGCATGACTTAGGTTTCAATTCCTGTTATAGAAAATGATGTGATTACTAGATTAAGGTTTTCCCCAAACTTAGTTTAGATGATTATCATATAAAATTAGCAATGTTTTACCACATGGGTAAATGCTTTAATTAATGGTCGTCCCGTACTTCACTTAATTAAAAAACAAAATATTTAAATCATAATTATCCGTGGTATAACAAATCAAAGTACCCATGGTAATTTTGGCAAGGAATGGACATGGCTGCTCATTCACTTTAAGGGGGCCTCTCTTACCAGGAAATTACCATCAGTATTAGATTCAAGTATACCCAAGTGATTTTTATGACTTAGTCAATCTCTAGTATGGGAATATTCTGCATACAGTTTTACAAATGTGGTTTAAGTTGTTAAATTAAAACATGTAGACATTGGTGCAAGAACTTAAACATGGACCTTGTTTGTTTTGCATGCTATGTGGAGTCTTGGCATAATGGAATGTTTATGATATACCAGTCAGAGCATGTTCCCTTATAAATAGTAATTCCGAATAGCCCGAGATTATTATTTCATAATCATATCAATCGTATAAGACCTAGACTAGGCAGAATGAGTGGCACCAATGAAATCCCTACAACAATATTAAGGCAGAAAAATGTCTTCCCGTCATAAGTCGTGATACGAGCCTTATTAATGGATGTAAGCACATGTACAACATGCCTTCCTTTAACATGTGTTTGGTCATGAGACTAGATGGGGTTAATTCCTTAACCAAAGAGGATTAGTTATCCATATTATTGGAGCTAACATTTGAGGAGTCGTACAATTGGGTACGCACATCTTGAGAAAGCGAATTCAAATAGATTAGCAATTGCAAGAGATGTAAATTGACGGGCTCCAACCATGGTTATATTGTTATGACTTGACCTACGATAGTGGGGGGTCATGATGAGTAGCAATGGATGCTACTAACTAAGGAAAATTGGTTCGACCTAAGTTCCCGAACTTTAATAGAAGGTGATATTTAAATGTCGATAAAATAGTAAGAAATTATGTGTTTAATTAAAGACCTTATATTAAATGCATGTATATATACTAATGTCTAAACAAATACTAACAATGAATCCAAACATAAACGTTCGCTCAATTCTTGACAACAAATTAGATGGTCTGAACTTTACTGATTGGTTAAGGGTTGTGAGGATATTCCTTAGATCCGAAAGGATAGCTTACGTTTTAGATGAGCCCCTCCCTGATGAGCCTTATGCTGAGACCGATGCTAATAAACAAGAGGCATGGGATAAGCATAGAAAAGATCGTGAAACAGCAGCATGTATAATGCTAGCCATAATGAATTCTAAGCTTCAGAAACAACATGAGAGCATGGATCTCGATACCATGATTTTCCATCTTTTGAGCTCTTTTCAGAGTAGACCAAATCCGAGAGATATGATACGTCAAGAGTCTTATTCGAAATGAAGATGCAGGCTAGCACTTCAACACCGCAGGATGCTCTTAAACTATTGGGTTATATAGAAAAGTTGACCCAACTGAGTTTTGTGATGGATCATGAATTATGCGTAGATCTAATTGTTGCTTCATTAACTAATATTTACTAACAATTTGTGACTGAATTATTACATGAACAAGATCGATGCCACGCTGCCCGAGTTGGTCAACATGTTGAAAATAGTATAGCCTAAGATTCGAAAAGATCCCAAGGCTCTACTTTTGGTTTAGAAAACCAAGCCTTCCAGGGTGGGTCCCGTATTGGAAAGGGTCTAAGTGCCAAGAAGAAAATCAGTAAGAAGAAGAAAAATAAAGGAACTGCAAATGTTTGCTTCCGATGTGGCAAGGCCAACAACTGAAAGAAGGATCGTAAGGTTTAGATTTATGAACAAGTGAAGAAGAAGCCAAGTCATGCATCTACTTCAGGTATGTTCATGATAGAGAGTTTCTCTATAGTTCGCTATGAGTCTACTTGGGTATTAGATACTGGTTGCAGTACTCGTATCTGTACTTCTATGCAGGGATTGCGGAACAATAGGAGGCTTACAAAGAGGGAAATGGGCCTAAGTGTTGGAAATGGAGCATGAGTTGTTGCAACAGCTGTAGGGACATATAGTCTTCGTTTACCTAGTGGCCTGGTTTTAGTTTTGAACAATTGCTATTATATTTCTGTTATCACTAACAATATTATTTCTGTTATACTTCTAGCAACGGAAGGATTTGAAATTCTATTCTCATAATAAATGTCAAATTCAGCGTGACAATATTCTTCATGCTTGTGGAATATCTTTGAATGACATATATGTTCTAGATACTAAAACTGAAATTCCAAATATGAACATTATTAAAAATCAAAATTAGATAATGAAAAATCCTCATACTTATGGCATTGTCATTTAGGCCATATAAATGAGACTCGCTTAACTAAGTTACACAAATGTGAAGACATAGGCCCAATGGAATGGGCTTCCTATGGTGTGTGAGAAACTTGTTTAAAAGGGAAGATGACTAAGAAACCTTTCAAAGGAAAGGGTTAGCGTGCCACTAGTACTTTGGAAATAATACATTCTGATGTACGTGGTTCAATGACTGTTAAAAAATATGAGGGTTTCATCTACTTCATAACCTTTATTGATGATTACTCATGGTATTGTTATATGTACCTTATGAGGCAGAAGTCTAAAAGTTTTAATGCTTTTAAAGAATTCAAAACTGAAGTAGAGAAATAGCTTGGGAAAAGTATCAAGACCCTTTGATCTGATCGAGGTGGTGAATACTTATGCCAGGAATTTCATGATTATCTAAGGGATAATGGAATTTTATCCCAATGGACACCTCCTTATACAACCCAACACAATGGAGTGTCAGAATGGAGAAATCAAACCCTACTCGATATGGTTCAGTCCATGATGAGCCAAGTAGAACTCAACAAATCCTTTTGGGTTTATGCACTTGAGAGTGTAGTTTATATACTAAATAGAGTGCCCTCTAAATCAATTGATCAAACTCTATACAAGTTATGGTATGGTAAGAAACCCGCTCTTTCTCACCTGAGTGTTTGGGGATGTCCTACATATGTTCAAAGGATAAGTTCAAATAAGCTGGGTGCTAAGTCTGATAGATGTCTATTTGTAGGTTACCCTAAGGAGACTGTAGGGTATACCTGTTACGATCCCAAGGAAAGGAAAGTCCTTGTTTCCAAAAATGTTCAATTCCTCTAGAATGAGCATTGTGAAAGCTAGTGGGAGCATTCTTGAGTTAAGCACTCAAGTCGATCAAACAAAAATTCAACTAATTATACTTACACCTATTACACAAGATAGTGTGAGCATGGAATAGCCTATTATAAAACTGACATTTTATAGGTTAGGTAGGGCTCCAATCGCTCCCGAGTGATACGTGTTTATCATTACTGATGATAAACATCTCTTCCGTATTGAAGATGATGAGCCTAAGACTTTCAAGGAAGTAATGGAAGGCTCAGAATTTGATAAATGGCTTTCATCCATAAGATCGAAGATGGACTCCATGTATGAAAATCAAGTCTGGAACTTGGTTGATGCTCCAAGTGGGATTAAGCCCATAGGATGCAAGTGGGTTTTCAAGAAGAAAACCAACATGGATGGTAACATAGTTACTTATAAAGCAAGCTGGTTGCAAAAGGGTATAGTAAAAAAAGAAGGCATTGACTATGATGAAACCTTTTCACCGATGGCCATGTTGATGTCTATTAGGATACTCCTTGCCATCGCCACTAATTACAATTGTGAGATTTTGAAGATGAATGTGAAGACAACATTCCTTAATGGGAATTTGGACAAGGATGTGTTTATGACACAATTCAATGTTTTTGCATCCAAGTATGGCTCTAAGGTATGCAAATTGCAGAAGTCCATTTATGGACATAAGCAAGCATAAAGGAGTTGGAATATTAGATTCGATGAGATAATCTGAGAAATCGGTTTTGTATCGAACGCTAAGGAGCTCTGTGTATATAAAAAGGCTAGTGGGAGTGCGATCATTTTCCTTGTATTATATGTCGATGACATATTATTAATAGGAAATGATATTCCTTTTCTTCAGACAGTTCAGACGTGGTTGTCAAAGAAGTTCTCCATGAAAGACCTTGGAGAAGTACATACATAGACAAGGTTTTTGCTAGATTTAACATTTCTCAATCTCCCAATGTATCACAGGATTAGCCTTTATAAATCTGATTGTCCGAGAACATCAGAAGAGAGACTACGCATGAATGGAATACCCTATGCCTCAACGGTAGGGTCTATCATGTATGCTATGGTATGCACTCAGCTTAACATCTCACATGCATTGAGCGTCATGAGTATATTTCAACCTGACCTAGGTGAGAAGCATTGGATGGCCGTTCAAACTATCCTCTAGTACTTACGCAGGACTAAGGATATGTTTTTAATATATGGAGAAGGTGATCTCACTTTATAGGGATACACCGATGCGAGTTTTTAGTCTGATAGGTTTGATCATAAGTCCTAGTCAGGTTATGTGTTTATGTTTAATGGAGGGGCAGTTGTTTGGAAGATATTCAAACAGGATACGACTGTCATTTCAACAACAGAATCTAAGTATTTAGTTACCTCAAAAGCAGCTAAGCAAGCCGTATGGCTTAAGAGATTTAATGGTGATCTCGGTGTGGTGTCCAGCATTTTAAATCCGATAGCGGTCTATTACGATAACAATGGGGCTATTACTCAGGCAATGGAACCACGGTCTCATTACAAAAATGATCATATACTTAGAAAATACCATCTCATAAATGAGATGGTAGCTAGAAAAGATATAAGTTTAAAATACTTCCCAATGGATCAAAATCTAGCAAATGGGCTAATCTAACCATTGACTTAGGTTAAGAATGACCAGCATGTTAACAAGTATGGTATGAAGCACATGGCCAATTGGATCTAGTGCAAGTGGGAGATTATTAGACATGATGTACGCCTGTTCACCACTTTTCTACTGATAAGTTTAATAACTTATTCACAAGACTTGGCTACACTCGTTTCGTAAGGCTTATCCTTAATAATAATGCAAAACACTTATTCACGTAAAATGCAGGTGTTGTCAATACCTCTTATCAAATAGAAAAATGATGATAACTGCAAGTATACAGTTGCGATGTAGTTTTAAAAGATATCGAACCCACAGGGAAGGAACCAAGTCTAAAGATCAATAAGGGAAAAACAAAGTAAAGAAAATAAAAATAGATTTGAGATTTTTGGATAGGAAGATTATAACAAAACGCTGAGTAAATATAGATGTGGAAGATTAGAGAATCTAAATATAAAGATTTTCACTATAAACAAGTATAGCAGAGAAAACATAGAAGTTCAACAAAGATGTTACGATTCACTGAACTACTCTAACAAACTCGATTCAAAACACTCAGATGTTCAATGATTCGCCGCAGAGCAACACATGAAATAACTTTTCTAAATCTAGCGCAAACGAATTAAGACAATTATATAAACCTGGACAACATCAATACGATGTTTAGTACGGGTCGCACTCACATAGCCACATTTAGCAAGTTACCATTCCAAAAATGTCGGCTTACTAAACAGCGTTATATCACATATTCAATGATTATACACAATATTGTTAACCCCGAAACTACTCTTAAAATTAACTCCAACTCATATAACTTGATTAATATAAATGACTTAGCAAAAAATAAGCATTATGACACATAGACATATCATAAACTTCGAAATAGAAATTATATGTAGAAAGCAAAGTAAAGTTGTAAGGTAAGCAAGTGAAAGCTAAAGTTGATCAAACCGTATCCACTCTTTAATGGGAGTCGTCAATTCTCGCAATTCCTGCGTCTGCTTTGAATTCGGTCTCAGCCCATACAAAACCTCCACTAGGATGCTATTCTTTGCGAATATCAAACAAACGAATATTGAAGAACGAAAACTTTTATTGATAA
>CATIWQ010084311.1:0-29340 GCA_949673415.1 Euphorbia schlechtendalii | reverse complement strand
AATAAACGAATATTGAAGAATGAAAACTTTTATTGATAAGTGATTTGCAAGTACACTTATACAACAATCGCTCGAGAATACAGAGAAATCTAATGATCGAAACAGGTATTCGAATAACTTAAACATTTTCTCACCAACGCTTATAAACGTAGCGAAACTAGATATTCATTCTCTATTTATACACTATACACTATCTTTCACCCCTTTCTTCTACACGAAATTAGTGAGGTTTGGAGCCCTATTTATAGAGTTCGAATGGTGCGTCTATCCAAACGAAGGGTTGTATCCATTGGTGAATGATTGCATCTCTTCATTATGATTGGTTGAGAAGCTTTGATTTAATCCACAATGGATAGACACCTTTTCATGATTGGTTGACTTCTAATAAGTGTCTTTTCGTTGGTAGTTGATGGTGGTTGGTGGTTGATCATGCTTATCTGGTGGTTGGTAGTTAAGAAGATAATACCAGAAAATCATCCAAGTCGCCACATCGATATACATGTTGCGATTGTGAATCTTTGATTAGCAGAATTCTGATATAAAGTAGAACTAATCGCAACCGCGAATGATTGTCGCGATCATGAATTGAGTTTTTCTTCAGAAATCTCCTTGCAACTTCACTGATCTTTGACAGATTCAATCCTAAGCCAAATCTTTAAGTTCCACGCATCTTTTTACACCTTTTTCACTATTTTTTCATAGAATTACACTTAGATCATTTTACTCCCAAGATTTACCTAGTATCTGCATTTGCATAAAAAACAATTACACACCACGTGAAATCTTTTTTATGAACTATAAAAATGACTTAATTCATAGCATTTTATGTGTAAAATTAATATGATAATAAGTGTAATTATACACTTATCAGTGTTCCTCTGTCAGCTTAGTTAGAGAAAATTTCAACGGCTTTTGCTTCCACCTCTCCAAAAGCCAAAGTTGAGGCTCAAAGGGTGAGACCAAACCCAGCAAAAACAAGGCAGGAAATATGCCTGCCCGAACTCAAGCTAAAGGGAGAAATAAGCTGAAATTTAAAATCCACGCTCAAAGGGAAGCTGGGGCGAAGCAAAAGGAAGAAGAAGATGAGAATGCAAGGGAGAAAGGTGAGAGCTTGCGTGAAAAGAAGCATAAGTTTAAGGAGGTTAAAGAAGAAGTTGCCCAAAGTAGCTCCAAGAAAGCCAAAGAGGATCCTGGAACTATCAGTCCTGGAGTTGCTACAGAAGTGGAGAAAGTAATCTCCAAGGATAGAGGCGTTCAAAGAAAGAAAACTGCCGAAACTTGCTCTAAAAGAAATGTTCAAATTGTGAGCAGCAAGGAGGAGGATGATGACATGGAGGTCATCAACCAGGATGCATCTGCTCTTCCTGGGGAAAACATCCAAAGCCCCTTGTGAGTGGATAACACGGAGAGATGGGCCGAATGCACGTGAGATGATAGGCGCGGTCCACCGGGATGTTTAAATTGAATATAAAGATACCGGGGGGGACTTGGAAAAAGTTTGGTATAGAAAGCGAAAATGTTTCTAGATTGGTCAAACTCGAATCCGCAGTCTCTTAGTGTGGAGTCGCCACCTAGATTAACTCTTTCTTGGAATTAGAGTCTCGTGAGGCTTAACATCAGGGGGATGGCCCACTAAGATACAAAGATTTAGGTTTACTTATTTCTTATTGGATCACATTATATTACATCTATAGAAAACCGTATTTCTTAATTTTGCATATTCGCACTTATATCATTTTCGAGTTATTATGCATGATTTACGTATATTCGTAAACGGTAAATTCATACATAGACCAATAAATAAATGCGGAAAAAGTAAAGATTAAAGATTACAAACGCCTAATCTATTAATTACATTTCCCAAAAAAAATAATTGCAATACTCGAAGGAAAATAAAATCCTAGACATACATCTAATCCTAATCTACCTACACCCACAAAGGTTAGCACAAGATATGGCACAATATTTACACATATGGCACAAGATACGGCATGCGGGATGATAGGCGCGGTCCACCGGGGTGTTTAAATTGAATATAAAGATACCGGGTCGGGGACTTGGAAAAAGTTTGGTACAGAAAGTGAAAATGTTTCTAGATTGGTCAAACCCGAATCTGCCATCTCTTAGTGTGGAGTCGCCACCTGGATTAACTCTTTCCTGGAATTAGAGTCTCGTGAGGCTTAACATCCGGGGGACAGCCCACTAAGACATAAAGATTCGGGTTTGGGATAAGTTACTTATTTCTTATTGGATCACATTATATTACATCTATAGAAAACCATATTTCTTAATTGTGCATATATGTACTTATATCATTTTCGAGTTATTATGCATGATTTACGTATATTCGTAAGCGGTAAATTCATACATAAACCAATAAATAAATGCAGGAAAAGTAAAGATTAAAGATTACAAAACCTCGGGGGATGTCACCGCCCACCTAATCTATTAATTACATTTCCCAAAAATAATATTTGCAATACCCGAAGGAAACTAAAATCCTAGACGTACATCTAATCCTAATCTACCCACACCCACAAAGGTTAGCACAAGATATGACACAATATTTACACATATGTTCGATTTGACTTTGAGAATGCCCGTGTGGCCTAATTAAAATATCGACGATTTAAAGTTCTTATTTAGAAATAAAACAATTTATTTTATTTACAAGTATATTGGTGATTTTTGTTTAATGAAAATGATCGCATGGCAAAAGGTGAGGTCTGTTATCCAAGAATAATTTGTATTCCCTTCGTGGGGGTATTTTAACATGAATTTCCATTTATAAAGAAAATTACAAATGAAGAAGGAAAATTACAACATTTAGAATAAAATAAAAATCTTAGGTCCATAGATGAAATCCGAAGAAGAAGTAGTAGATAAGAAGCACGGAATCAGCAGTTCTAGGAACTCAGAGGCTTATCCTTTTGGTGTGAATCCACTTCGGCGTATCTGTTCTATCCTCAGGAGCATTCCTCATCGTCTTTTAGTTGTGTATGTGAGGAAAATAAAATGTTTATTTACCTCAAAGATAATTAATCTCGAGTTCTAAATTTGTTTTTGACCCGAGAATATCCGAGGATTTTTTAAGAAAAGAAATAGAAGAAAGAAAGTTTTATTGAAAACCATAAAGTTTCGGAATCCAAACATGTTTTGGATCCGAATGATTCAAAGAATTTTTGAAAGAAAATATTTTCTTGATTTTTGTCATTGTTATTTCTCGTCAAATTGAATTTTTCTCTTTGATTTTCAAGCCCCCTTCAATCCAAAATGAACCCCGTATATATAAAGAATTTTCGGGCTCGCTAGAATTTTCCAGCGAGCTCGCTGGAATTTCTAGTGAGGGGTTTCGCTGGAAATTCCAGCGAAGAGAGCCGACGCGCTGGGCTTGTCCTTTCAGCGAGCCTAGTTTAGTAGGGTTTTTTCCTATTTTTTAAATTTATATATTTTTTTAAATCTATCTATTTATTTATTTAATAAATTTTACCAAAATCTTTATTTTTCAAAATAATTAAAGTTCTTAACACAACTCGGCGACAAGGAACATTCCCATTCGGAGATCTTCAGATAATCGAAAATTATGTGATTCGAGGATAAAAATCTCGAAAAGCCATCATCATTGAATGTTCGAGCTGGTACAAAATCTCGTGCTCACAACTGCCCCTCGTGTGATAATTGTTGATTGTATAACTAGTATGATCACATGAAATGGAGTGTAGGGATTGAGAATATACCCAGTCGTTGTGGTTGGTGCCTTCTTTGCCCCCGATAGGTGATGACATGGGCCTTCCTTTCTGGCACCTTGCCCTCACGGGATTGTCCGTTTCTTTCTTTGGAATCCCTTAGTGTTTGATGCCCCTTGCGGATGGGTTGAGCATTTCTTTCAATGATGTCCGTTTAGTAGTTGGAAACCGTTTCTTTCCTTGGTTGCGATCCTTGTGCACCCCTTGTGAGTTTAGTTGGCTTTGACCTTTGGAATTGCTGGAGATGGGTGTCTGAATCCATGCGACCTTGTGTGGATGGATATTCAACCGTTTCTTTCTTCGATTGATGGATGAGACTGTTTCTTTCTTCAGTCATCGAGATAATCGTCTCCTTTTTCGGTTGTGTTTCCTTGGTAGGATGTTGACTGGCTTACTGTGACAAATCAGAAAAAAATGTAATGTTAGTACATTTTATGATGGATATTTTAATTATTTGATTGCGTTTATGCGAAGCAAAAATTTTTGCCCATTCAATAAAAAATTAAAACAGGATGAATGAATTAGTTTAATAAAAATTCGGGGACGTCTCGATAACCTCTCCGCTGTTTTAGGAGGCTTTTGTGATTTAGCAAAGTTGCTTGAATTGGGCCTTGGTAGGCTCGAATTGACTTTAGGCTTGAGTGGGCCATCATCCTTTTTGGTGTTCGTGGATTCTTCACGTGGAGGTGGAGTTACTTGTTTACCCGGACGGAATTGCCCTAATTTAGCATCATCTTTACGTGTAAATGACGGGATGCGAATGTAATGTATGCATGATTTTATGCATGAAAAAATATTTATCATATAATTTATGTTTGTCTATTGTAGGTGTTGTGGGCTTCATTCATTGTCAAGCCTTCTATTGTGCTGGTGCAAGATTTCCCCTAGGATTTTTCTCGTTGGGGATTCTATGGATGACTCCCTCAAAGTGACGACCATGGGTTCATTGAATCAGATTTGAGTTCACTACTTGGATCTGGTTTGAGGGGGGTTTGAATGAGTCATTAATCCCGAAATGTGTAGGTGATGATCGCTTGGAAGCTATTTGCCAGATGTGTTTGGAGGTATAGGATGTCACGTACCATTCCAAAGATGAGATGATCGTCTTGATATTTCTTTAGTTCTAATTTTTGCATAGACCGCCCTTACGGGTTTTCAATCTATCAAACATTGTGTTAATTTTTGCCTGGACTGCCCTTTCAGGTTTTCAATCCAGCAGACTCATTTTTTTTCTTTCTTTTATTTTTATTTTTTCATTTTTTTGGATATTTACTTGTGATACTTTACCATTGGCATGCAAGCAATCAAAGTAAGCATATGCATAAAGATTCAGCAAAAATGACAATTCATTGATGAACTTAACAGGGGTATAAATGTTTCAAATGATTTGACTCCTGCCATTGATTAGCCCTTTCGGGTTTTCTAACCCATGTGGTTCTCTCGATGTCCTAAATTTTGCCCGAGCCACCCTTTTTGGGTTTTCAACTCAACGGCTTGTTCTTTTTCTATTTTGAAAAGAGGCCTTAATTTTTGCTCAACTAATAGAGTGCTAATTGATAGGCTGATTACAAATCATTTTTTTGTTGGTACTCTTTTAACCGATTTATTTCTTTCGCCTGTGCGTGATAGCAATTATGCAAGACTTGATTGATTTGATAGATCGGTTGTCGTGCATGTCCACGACTTCAGTTGTTGTCTTGTTCAACTTTTCTGATCAAGTGGTTAATACTCGTGACGCTTTGTTGGCTTGAGGTGTATGGATGATAAGTCTTGGTGTTTGATCATCAACGTTTCCTTAAATTGTTCTTCGACGAATAGGTGATATGTCGAGGATCAGGTTTGATAGCTTGATTCCATTGGGGGTGAATAATTTTTGTTCAACAGTATTACTTTTACAATGTAATGATCGATAAGTTTTGGTGAGCCGTGTGATGGAGTTGTTGACGTACTCAAAGATTTGACTCCTTCTTTGTATCTTTGGCAATGTGCGGGTTGTTTTGCTCTTCTCGAGCTTCGATCATTTTTTCTTTTGCTTGATTACCCCACAAATGGTAATGGGCCGTGTGATGGAGTTATTGACGCACTCAACGGTCTGACCCTCTCTTTGTGTCTTTGACATTGCGTCGGTTGTTTAAATTTGATTTGCTTTGTTGACACTTCGGCCTTATTCTGGCTTCGATCATTTTGATCTTTGCATGCTTCGTTCCTTTGATTGACTGAGTCAGTGGACGTTTCGTGCTTGGAGATTTTTCTATTGATCTTACATCTTTGGTGAGGCAAATGCATTGTCTAAGTACATTAATTTGTCTCTCACTTTCTTTTAAGAGTCAAATCATTTGAACTTATTGTAGTTGTAGGGGAATCCATTTATACCCAAATTAATTTCATCACATGATGTGTCACATGCGCTAAAAACATTATGTATATGCTTATAAGAATATGTGGTGTCATTGATAGAATATTGAGCAAGTAAACAAAGTTCAATTTATTCAACAATTCAAAAGCCTTGTTGGTGAAGTAGCCAAAAGTTAATTTATTACATTATCATCTTTCGATGTTAATGCCCCCTAGACGTGTCCATTGATTCGAAATGCTCCATCCTATCCGCCTTCTCAAAAACTTCTTGATATCTCGAAAAGATGTACGACCCAAATTTGTTCCTATATGATGGCAGTGCGCGGAACCATGAAAAATCAATGAGTGCACTGTACCATGAAAATAAACATACAACCAAACAAGTAAATTTTAGTTATAACCATACCATATCATGAAAAATAAAACCAAACGAGAGAACGAAAAATTGCATGAATATATATCATTCAATCCCCATATCTCCCTCTCCTCCGTCAAATTAAACCCCCCTCATTTGTAACAAATATTACTTTTTCCCACGTTCATAGAGAGAATGTTGTTTGCTTTTCTTTTATTTTTGTTATTATTTTTCAGAGAACATAATTATTCATGTCTCTCATCCGGAACCATCTCTTTTAACACAAACTCTACTCACGAAATTTCTTACTAGTAACTGAATTTTAGAGATTCAAAATAGGTAATTGATTAATTGTTTCAGGGATGTTGGCAATGGAGAAGGATTTCGATTCGAAGCTTAGGATTCAAAGCAGCAACAATTCTTCTTCTTCCTCTTCTTCTGCTGCATCTTCTACCTCTTCCAATATTAACATTGGGAACGTGCAGAGATCTAAGAGCTTCTCTTTTAAGGCTCCCCAGGAGAATTTCAGTATTCAGGATTTTGAACTAGGAAAGATCTACGGTGTTGGTTCCTATTCAAAGGTCTCTCTTCTTTCTCACTTTTTAATTTTTTTTATCGATTGGTTTATGAATTTTTTCGTGGCTTGTTAGTTCTTATAAATGTTTTTCTTTTACTTTTCATATTTTATTGTAGATTGGCTGGTCGTATTCGTGATTGCCCTTCCTTCCCATGATTTTTCAACCTGTTTATACAATATTATGAGTTTTTAGTAGGGTTCTAGTTTTGAGTGAGGTTATTATTTAATTTCGTATTGTTTCATGATAATGAAGTGCTCTGCTGTAAATTCATTGGCTGATCTTCAATTTTTAATTAAGATTTCTATGCATATTGAAAACATGGTAAAATCTGATTTCACTTTTTTAAAATGATTATTTATGCTTATTACAGGTAGTGAGGGCAAGGAAGAAAGATACTGGAATGGTTTATGCCTTAAAGATCATGGACAAAAAATTCATTACCAAAGAAAATAAAACTGCGTATGTAAAGTTGGAACGCATTGTTCTTGATCAATTGGATCATCCTGGAATTGTGAAGTTATTTTTTACATTTCAAGATTCATTTTCACTATGTAGGTATTTCTGTTTGGGTAACAATCTTCAGTACTTCTGTTTTCTCTCTATGCTTTATTGCAGACATGAAGTTTGTTTGTTGGTTCATATGTTAAATTTCTTTGATAATGTTGTCCAGATATGGCGCTTGAATCTTGCGAAGGTGGTGAACTTTTTGACCAAATAACCAGAGTAAGCTACTTTGAGACATTCCTTTGTACCTTGTTTCCTTTTCAAAATTGATTGGTCATTTCTTTGTTGTTGGAAGAAACTACACTGAAGGGGCATTAGGCTTCTTGGATGTGAATTGACTACATCATGTACAAAACTGTCCATAATATGTTCACCTTGAGAGTACGTACAATGGGGTTTTAGGAATATAAATTAGAAGTGGGAGATAGCAAAAGTTTTTCTCTTCATTAAAAGTTTCCTCTGGTATGTACTGTCAAATCAAGTACTAGTAACTTTTTGCCGTAGAGTATATCGGAATAAATCCCCTTTATGCATTTTATACTGTAATCCCTATGCCCTCAGCTAACTAATAATCTGCTTGTTGTGAACTGCACATTCAATTAAAGTTGCAGTGTCCTGACCACATTGTCAAATATTTCTTTCATCTTTTTCATTTGTGCAAGAAGTTATCACGTTAGATCCTAGTATATTTATTAACATAATTTTAATTCCATAAGCAATTCGCAATCACAGATACCACGAAGTTAGTAGGGGAATTAATTTTCCAACAAAAGTACTAGTTTATAATGTGTCAAGATGGCAGTTCAAGGTTGAAAATGTGTAAAACCTGCAAAGTGAAAAGACTTAATTGATTTTTCAATAATGTTAAAAGCTTTATTTTGTGAACTGCATTTGTGGTCTGGTACAGGCTGCAGCTCAGGCTATGGTTGGTTAATTCGAAATAACATCTTCAAAATGTAGGACGATTTCCTAATGGCTTAAATTTTATTACTTTCTTAAATCTCTACATAATTCTTAAACGTGAGATTTGTTCAGTTTTTGTATGTGGTGTATTAAGTCACTTGTGCTTTCCTTTGACTAATGAATATTTGGAGAATTCACATTTCTATAGAAAGGTCGTTTGTCAGAGGATGAAGCTCGCTTCTATGCTGCAGAAGTTGTGGATGCACTTGAATATATACATAGTATGGGATTAATACATCGAGACATCAAGGTAACTTTTGGATCCTTGTGCTTTCTTGGATAGCATTGAATATTCTAAGCGTTTTTATATTGCAGCCTGAGAACTTGCTGCTTACAGCGGATGGACATATGAAAATTGCTGATTTTGGAAGTGTGAAGCCAATGCAGGATAGCCGCATTACTGTCCTTCCGAATGCGGCCTCTGGTAATGATTTCTTATCATACTTTATTACTTATACTTTGTGTCTTGGAATAATTTTTTTTTGTTGATTCTTTGTGCAGATGATAAGGCTTGCACGTTTGTGGGTACAGCTGCTTATGTACCTCCAGAAGTCCTCAATTCTTCTCCTGCAACATTTGGGTAAAGAAATAAATAAATGAAGTGGCATGTTTGTTAGACTAGTATGTGATTACTTTACAACAGAATAATCTTGGGCGCCATGGGTTAAATTTATTAATATCTTAAATAAATAATCAAACCAGATTGAACTGTTACTTGTATTATTTTAAATGTATAACATGCATCAATTAGTTACTGAATATTCTATTAAATGTGAAATTCGTTAATGCGTATAAGTTTAAACTGAAATAAAACATGTACTTATGGTAATTCGGTTTTTTATTAGTTCACTTACAATGCTTCAACCACACAATGACAAGAAATGGAAACTTGCACGAAATTCTTTGCCAGACTGGGTAAAAATTAGAAAATTATTTACGAAATCAGCTAAGTTCATCATTTTTGTGAGGGGCTACAAGTGAAATATCCTTGTTCCTATATGTGCTGGGGTTTATTATGTGTATGCTGGGCTAGCTAAGAAATGATCTATGGAATTGCCTCAGATTTGTTCTCAATGCTTACATAAGCTGGCATTTCTTTTTGATGATACTAAAACAGAAATGATCTCTGGGCACTTGGCTGCACGTTGTACCAGATGCTTTCAGGAACTTCTCCTTTCAAAGATGCAAGTGAATGGCTTATTTTTCAAAGAATTATAGCAAGGGACCTTAGATTTCCAAACTATTTTTCAGAAGAAGCTCGAGATATTATTGACCAGTTATTGGTACGCTTCAAGTGCTTTAAATAATCAACTTTAATTTGACATACACTATCTTACTCAACGTAGTTACTTTTTATTGTTATGTATATTTACATTATTTGTCACCATTGTACATTGTATAATATAGAACTGTGTTAGAAATGGAGTAAAACCAAGATAGCTAAATTCGTCTGCACTTCTACACAATCATATCACCTAGTTTTGGTTCTCCCTCATAATCCTTGCCTAAGCTTAATCAATTATGCTTGTACTCTGTCTTACTTCTACTTAGCTTAAAACATTTACTCTCTAAATCGTTTCTCAATACTTCTAACTTCTTGTTCTCCGCTTCCCTTGTATCATCAACCAATACCATGTTAATCGCAAAACAGTATACATCATAGGATGCCATTTTGTATCTTCATGGTTAATTCATCTATAACTAGAGAATACATATAATAGCTTAAAGTCAGAGCCTTGATGTAATCCTACAGTTATGGGAAACTCCTTTATCACACCTTGTTTGGCTCGTGCATAAGTGACTGCCCCTTCATACACGTCGTTGATAAAGTTAGTATACTTGGTAGTTTGCATGGATATCATTTCTCTCTAGTACCTCCTGAGGACTCTTGGTGCATAAAAATCATATACAGAAGCTTATTTTTTTTTCCCTATGTATGGATAATTGTAATATAAATATCTTTGAAAGTTTGAGGTAGAGGAGAATAGTGAGAGCGCAAAATGTTTGAATAGAGATAAGAATAATTGATAATCTTTTTTGATTACCTTCATTCCTTAATTTCAGTACGTATGTAGGACTACTAACGGCAAATGTGAAAATTAGAGATCGAAAGACACACAAGAAGAATGATTTTCATTGATGAATACTTTAGAGAATTACAGAGATTGTTTACCAACTAGAAGAGAAGAAAAAGTTCCGTAGAAGATGTAAAGACCTGTACCTTTTATACCTAGAATAGCCTAACAAACTATAGTATAAAATGCTGTAAACTTCCTAACAAACTATAACGGCTATTTGTTCTTTTTCAACTCAGTCCTCTAACTTTTACATAATTAAACTATATACATAAAACTAATATCCCCCGCAATCTAAACATGGTTTCAGATTGGAAAAGTAAGCCATCTTACTCCTAATATAGCTTCAGATTGTTACTAGGTTCAACCTCAATGCTTGCCTGCTGAAATCTGGACTGTGTAAGGCCTTTGTGAAAATATTTGCGACTTGATTGCTTGAAGAGACAGATATCAAATGAATAGCTACTGAGTGCACCTTCCTCTTACAAAGTGACAATATCAAGGTGCTTTGTCCTTTCGTGAAAAACTGAGTTTTTTGCAATGTGAATAGCAGAAGTATTGTCACAGAATAAAAGAGTTGGCTCCTTGTGTTGAATTTGAAAATCCCTTAACAGATATAAGAACCACTGAACTTCCGCTGTGGCTGATGCCATTGCTCTGTACTCAGCCTAGGAGGAACTCCTTGAAATGGTGTTTTGCTTCTTTGATTTCCATGAAACTAAAGAATCTCCAAGGAAGACACATTATATTGTAACAGATTTTCTATTTTCCAAGCAGTTTGCCCAATCTGAATCACTGAAAACTTTCAATTTCATGTCACAGTTATTTGAATAAAAAACTCCCTGTGTTGGCTTACCCTTTAAGTACCTCAAAATTCTATGTGCTGCCACCAAATGTGACTCATGAGGTTTATCTAAAAACTGGGATTATTGTTGAACATCATAACTTATATCCGGTCTAGTATTTGATAGACATAATAGTTTACCTATGAGTTTCCTATAGTTTGTGTTATCTTGTAAAGGTTTGGACTTAAGCATGATCTATTTTCTCTGTTGAAATAGGTGTACTAGCTAGCTGGTTTACACTCTAGAAAAGCATAATCTGCTAATAATTCAAGGGAATATTTTCTCCAATTTTAGTTTTCCTAGATTTTTTATACTAAAACACAGATTCAAGTATTCTTTGATTTCTCTTATGGTCTCTTCACTACTGCTAGCTAATATAATATCATCAATATAAACAATGATAGCAATAAAGTTACCTCCTGTATCTCTGGTAAAAAGGGATGAATCTGCAATTGACTGCTTAAATCCTTTCTTTAGTCATGCATCTGTTAAGTGTTGAATTCCTTTGTCTGCTGGCCTGTTTCAAACCATACAAAGATTTTTCTAGTTTGCAAACTAGGTTAGGAATACTAGATTTAACTCCTTGTGGCAGCTGCATATATATTTCTTCATCTAATGTACCATGTAAAAATGCATTATTGATATCTAATTGCTCTAAAAACCAGTCTTTCTTAGCAACTAATGCAATCAATAGTCTTATGGCACTTATCTTAGCAACTGGTAAAAATGTCTCTAAATAATAAATTCCATTCTCCTGTGTATATCCCTTTGCCACTAGCCTGGCTTTATACCTCTCTATTGACCTATCAGCTTTTCTTTTTATCCTATAAACCCATTTACAACCAATTGGGACTTTTCCTTGTGGTAAAGATATTATTTTCCAGGTTTTGTTGCTTTCTAATCATGTAATTCAGTCTCCATGGCTTTTTGCCAATTTTCATCCTTCGCAGCTACGCTATAATTCTTTGGCTCAGCTTCCATACTTAGGGATAAATAGTATGCCTTATGACTCTCAGAAAGTTTGTCATAGCTTAAGGTTTTTGATAGAGGATACAACTTATCTTCTAGTTCTCCTAAATCCTTCTTACTTGTTAAAAAACAGTGATAATCGTTAATATCTCCCTCACCTCTGTTTCTGCATCACTAGCATATTCTACTTCTTGATTATAGACTCTATCTGTCTCATCAATTACAAGTGATTCTTTAAACTCAGGAAAAACATTTTCATGAAATTTCACATTTTAAAAACTAGAATTCTAATATCCTTAATACTATATATTCTATAGCCTTTCATACCACTTTCAAGAATATACCCTTTTCTGCCCTGTTCTCAAACTTATTTCATCTCTTGACAAAGTGCTTACATAAGCTAAACATCCAAAAGGCTTTAACAAACTACAATCTACTGCTTTCTGATATAGCTTTACATAAGGACACAAATTTCCTAAGAGAGGTGTTGGTATTCTGTTAATTTCACAAATTTCCTAAGAGAGTTGTTGGTATTCTGTTAATTAAATGCACTGCATGTGAAATAAAATAGTTCTAAAAATTCACAAACGGACCACTTTGTAACTTAAGACTTGTTATTACATTAAGTATGTGCTGATGTTTCCTCTCAACCAACCCATTTTGTTGAGGAGTTTCAGCACATGACTTTTGATGCAAAATGCCATATTTAGCATAAGAGGAAAACAAATTAAATTCAGGTCCATTATCAGTTCTTATGACCTTTATACTTTTATTAAACTGATTATTGACCATAAGATAAAAATTTTCAACTAAAGCAACAACTTCTCCTTTGGTTTTCATGGTTATAGCCCAAGTAAACCTTGTAAAGTCATCGACAATAGTCAAAAAATATTCAGAACCATTCATAGCAGTATAAGTAGGTCCCCATATATCTAAATGCACAAAATCAAACACAAAAACTGAATTGGAGACAGAAACAAGAAAGCACAATTTCTTTTGTTTAGATTTAACACAAATGTCACATACAAAATCACTAGATACACAAATGTTAGGATTATTTTTTCTGCAAAACATTCGACCTACTATTAGACAAATGCCCTAATCTAAATTGCCACAACTCATCTTCACTACATTTCTTTACAAAAGTATAATTTGCTTAAGCAGAAAAACTCAAATTCAGCAAGTATGAGCCCATTAAACACTCTAGCTGAACCAATCTTCTTCCTATTCAAGATATCCAGAACCATGCAGCAATCTTTATGAAAAATCAATTCACAGTTCAAAGTTTTAGTTGACTTTGTAACAGAAAGCAAATTATATTGAAAAGTAGGGACATACAACACTTCATAAAGAACAAAATCATTACTCAAACAAATATCACCTATGCGAGTTACTATCAATTTTACTTTATTTGGCAAAACTACATGCCAATTACTCACAAGTCTAACATTGACAAACATAGACATGGAATTAGCTATGTGACAGCTAGCTCCTGTATCAACAATTCAAGTATTGCGAGAAATAAAATTACCTTCAACTGCATTGTGATTAGTTTGACAGACCTTTTCAACCCTTTCTACAGCTGCATGAGTGCTGCTTGAAACATTGCCCTGCGCATTACTCTGTGCCTTAGCTCAGCTGTGCCAGCTGCTCTTGAGAAAAAACATGCGGAGTTGAAATAGAATTTGCCAAACCACTAGTGTTTCCTTGTATATTACTTACATTGCTGCTTGTTCCAACTTCAAAGTTTTCATTATAACTATTGTCAAAACCATTACAGAAACTATCATTCAACTCAAAATTATCCTTAGGGCCACTTATATAACTCTGCTCTATAGAATCTTGATCCAAATCCTCAAAACCCTCTAATCTTGCTTCTGCATTAATTCAACTAAACCTTGACTTAAAATTTGGAGGATAACCTTTTTTCTTCCAACAATTTACTGCTAAATGACTTCCTTTACAAAAAGAACATGTAACACTCTTGTTATTCTGAAAAATTTTGTCTCCTAAAGCCACTATTATTCCCATTACCATTACTGTTGAAACCTCCATTTATAGAACCATTATTCCACTCTCCTTGCTGAAAATTCTGATAACCCCTAGTTCCTTGCTCAAATCTATTAAAGCCACAATTCGGATTACCAAAGTTTCCTTTCCTAACAAAAGATGCCACTTCTTGCCCACTTTCTTTGTCAGTAGTCACAAATTCTTTTTCAAATTGCAGAACCATTGAGAAAACTCTATTTAACAAAGGTAAGGGATCCGTAGCCATTATTTGAGACTTAACATTGGACAAAGAACCATTTAAGCCTTTCAAAAAACAAATCACTAGACTCTCTTCCTGTTTACTTCTTATATCCTCAGTTAAATAGCACATACAAACGCAAAGGAGAAAGAATAAGCAATTCATTCCATAAGACTTGTAAAGAAGAAAAGTAATCAGTTACTGTTCTAATCCCTTGAGAAATTGTATATATTTCTGTTTGCAAGTCCGAAATTTTATAAGCATCAAGCTGTGCAAACCTTTCTTTGAGATTCCTCCATAAATTTTCTGCTACCTCAAAAGTCACCGCCGATTGCGAATAGCTGGGGAAAGTGATCTCAGAATCCAAGAAATAACCATATTGTTGCATCCATAGTAGTCAAAGGCGTGCCTAGGCTCTCGGGCGAGCCTTTGCGCCTTTAGCGAAACTAAAGAACTGTAACAAGAGAGAAGAGAATTTCCAAGAAACTGAGAGAAGAAAAATGAAGAACAACAGAGGAATTTTTTGAAGAGAGAAATTGAGAGAAAAGATGAAGAGAAACCTGAATCCGGAAGTGCTCTGATACCATGTGAAGATTAGAGATCGAAAGACACACATGAAGAATGATTTCCATTGATGAATACTTAAGAGAATTACAGAGATTGGTAACCAAAGAAAAGAGAAGAAAAAGTGCTGTAGAAGACGTAAAGCCCTGCCTTCTATACCTAGAAAAGCCTAACAAACTATAGTATAAAATGAAGTAAACTCCCTAAAAAACTATACTAGGCTATTTGTTCTTTTACAACTCATTCCTCTAACTTTTACATAATTAAAACTATATACATAAAACTAATAGCTAACTTTGAGTAAGTGGTAAGTTTATTGTTTCTGTTTCTTACTCAAAGCTTTGAAGAATATATATATATATATGTGTGTAATGTTGAAAAGATGAAATAGAGTTCGATACTTAAAGGATCTTATATATACTTAATCATTCATGAATGCGTGCAATTACATATACTGAATAGGTGATTATTATTAAAAAATCAATACCGTAATACTCATGCTTCATATATAGGGATGCGTGTAGCTTTTAATATTTGTTTCTGACATGCGTTTTCCTCTATAGAAATACTCAAAGCTTTCAGAAAAGTTCTTGAAAATTGTCCAGTATTTGTTTTATTAAATTTAATTATGTAGCTGTCTTCTTGTATCGTTGTATTCCAATATAGAATATTTTGATTTATTAATACATTTCTTTGCTATTTTTTTTGGTCTAAATAGAGCATTCGCTCTAATGGGCGGCTAGGGTGGTTTCTGTTGCCACAGTTAATTATCTGTCTTAGCGTCTAGTGGCAAACATTTATATAACACTGGACTTATGGTTCAATTAGCATTGAATCACACTGTTCAAAGGCTTGTTGGCAAATTACATCAATTGTGTGATGATGAATAAATCCCATCTCTCTTAAGAAAGGACCATCATAATTTAAAATGGAGGAATTTTTTTTCTAAAAAATAATTTGCCTCATGTGGGCTTTACATTAAATGGGAGGAAAAATTCTGAACCCACCCCGGATAAGATTCGAACTTGAGACCTCTAGAGGTGACAACTTTAGTCTTAACCACTAGGCCAAGAACCTCAATCATGGGGGAACTTATTAAACTAAGGGCTCGTTTGGTTGCCGGAATGACTATTCCGTGGAATTGGAGAAAAACGAACGAAAAAGGTGATGTATTTGCCTAGAACTCGTCATCGGGATAGAATATCTATTCCATGAGTTGTATGATAGCTAGGAATAGCTATTCCATCCCGACGACGGTCTCTAGGCAAATACTCCATCTTTTTCATTCGTTTTTCTCCTATCCTGCCGCAAACCAAACGAGCCCTAAAAGTTAAAATATTGCTCTGGTTATCAATTGCGCAAAGTACAGAGGCAAATGTTTCCAAATTATAGGGGCCTTCTGAAATTTTTATGTAGTACGTGGGCCAACTGTTTATTTTTTCCTTTTTTTTATTATTACTTTTAGCGTGCACACTTAATTGACAAGTGAGTAAAATTTTTTGACGTTGAGTCTTGTATGTGAGACTGTTATTGTTTCTTGGAATTTCTTAAGAAACTTACGTTTGATATATCTTTTTACTATGGACCTTAGTACGGATTTTAAGATATCATACTAATTCATTTTGAAACTTGAGATTCTAAACTGCTGATACTTATTTGATAAGAAATACTAATGTAGGATATAGATCCTAGCAGAAGACCAGGTGCTGGATCTGATGGTTATCCTTCACTAAAAATGCATCCATTCTTTAAGGGAGTTGACTGGAATAATTTAAGAGAGGAGGCTCCTCCGAAACTTGCATTGGACCCAGAAGTATGCTTTTTATTAATTAAATTATGGATTTACTTCTTGCATTGTTTCATTCATAATTATGATATCTGGTTTTCTGAATTTAGGCTCAGTCCGGAGATTGCGAGAATGATACAGATGCTTCATGGAATCCTACTCACTTTGGGGATGTGTTGGCGAGAGAAAGTGATGGAAATGTTGGAGCTTCGTCATCCGTTGAAATGTCTGGATCTATAACTAGACTTGCGTCTATCGATTCATTCGATTCTAAATGGTATTAGCTCATAACTCATTCTATTTTTTATTCCATCAATTATTTTTGAAAGTATTTTCCATTTCTTCACTGACAAGAAAGTATTTAACTACCAAAAGGTTGGCTTCACATAAGGGTTTTTAATCTTTGAAGCTGCTTCTTAAATTCTATTCCTATTTTCCTAGAAAACCTATATTGGAGAAGGGTCAACGGCAACTGATCAACTTTGAAATCATTAAAAGGCCACAAATTAAAAAAAAATATATGTCAAAAAAAATGTTTTAATGGATCTTCCAATCTGATACAATGGACTACTAGCAAAAAAATCATTAAAAACAAACTATTAACCATACAAATCTGTTCCATAGTTATCGAAATCATACGATTTGCGATTTGCTTCGTAAGATTTGATTCACCCTAAATAGATACGAATCTATGGGGTGAATAGAGATAGGCCAAGAATCGTTACCAAATTGATGGAATCAGCTGAGAATCGTATAAATCGATCGATTCTACCTATTCAGGAAAGTGATGAAATATAAAGTGTCATTTCTTCTCCCAAAAGGTTTAAATGCAATCAAATAATGATTGGGGCTCTAATTGCAAAATCATACCTTAATTATTGCACTTTATCTCTCTAATCACTATCAAACAGAATTAAAAGTGAAAAGAAAAGCAGCCTTCGTTAATTTCTTAGTTGAATGACCTACTGTTTCACCTCTAAAATCTAAATATAATTAGTTAGTTTTCCTCTTCTCTTATGCTATTTTTTTCTCTTTTATATTTAAGTTTTAACACCTACTTCCAATTTCTATCATGCATGCTACATGATTAGTTGTTATATTTTCTTTTAATATTAATATTGCTTTCTTGCTTAAAATTTAGTGTAACATGCTTAAATTTTATTTATATGCGATTTTATGAACTTTACCCAAATCTTACAATCTTCAGGATTCGTGATTCAAAAAAATTGGATTTGGTTCTCGATTCAAATCTTGATTTGACAACTATGATATGTTCTAATTAAACTGGAGGTGTTTGTGGATAAGTTCATTACTCTCATCTGTAGAAAAAAAATCTTAATTTGGTTTATTGACATACTTACTAAAATGACAATGAATGTACAACCTATGTAGCACAACGGAAACAAAAGAAAAAACCGACACAGAAACAGAAGGGGAAATATAAATTGGGAAATGCCCTTTCAAAAAAATATAGATTCGGAAACTGTGGGAAAACGCGTAAACAATAAAAATATAGGGGTATATTTATAAATATAAAAATTATAAAAGTTCATAATATTATTTCATTCTTATATAAAATACTAAAATAGCATATTTTGAAAACAAATGTTACAAAAGCGCTAGGCGGGAGCTAGGCGTTGGCGTTGGTGTTGCCTAGACGGATTTACGAATAAGCAGGGACAAGCTTCCAAATAGTATTTGTTCACGGATAAATATTTTAATATTAATCATATCAAATTTTCTAAAGTAAATTGTAATTGTTTATACATATTTTGATACAAGAAAGAGTGAACTGTTTTTATAAATATTCAAATTCTGAAAAATCTCGCCTAGGCACCAATTTTAATACACATGTCGGAATTTTTACCTAAAACCCGCTGCCTAAAGCCGCCTATAGCCCGCCTAGGCAATCGCTTAATCGGTCAAAATGCCTAGGACCGCCTGGCTAGGGAAAATCATGGCGGTGTTCTAGGCTGATTTTAAAACACCGATTTATAATGACTATTTCAAAACATTAAACAATAGTAAATAAAATCATCGAAGACAATTAAGTTTTATGAAGTTTGAAAGTTTTGTTATATTTAATAACATAATAATGTTAGCATATAGAATGGAATAAAACAAGTTGTTTTAATTTAAGGATATTATTATATAATAGTGGATTGGGGGGTTTTAAAGCCATAGAAGTTTGAATAGATTAGGAAGATTAGTTTTGGGAATGAATCAAAATTGGGTCTTTCAATATGAGGAATTACTAGGAAACGCTTTCGGAATATAAGGAAACGAGTGTCCAACTTTCTTTACTTGCAGAATGGCCCGGAAACGTCTGGTAGGGGTTTCCGTGGGTTTCCGTATCTGAAACGGATGGGAAATGCGGAAACGGAATGTCACTGGAGTTTCTGTGCTTCCTAGATATTTACAAACAAGTCTAAATGTTTTAGGATATCTTATACAGTAATACCTAACTTAAGGTGTAGAATTCAATAGTTCTATTCATAGTAGTCAAAGGCGCGACTAGGCTCTCGGGCGACCCCTTGTGCCTTTAGGGGTTTTAGGCTAAATTTTGTGCCTTGAGCACCCCAAGGCTCGCCTAGGCGGCTAAAAAGCCCAAGGCGCGCCTATGCGGCTAAAAAGCCCAAGGCGCGGCCTTGCACCTTGAGTGCCCCTCAGAGCCTTGACTACTATGGTTCTATTAAGGTTTTTATTATTGAATGTTTGTTGAATTATATTCAATTGTTTCCTAGTAAAAGTTAAATGATCATTTGATTACTTATGAAGATACCGTGTCAGGTTCTTGAATCTGACTGAGTAAATTTATGGAATAGAATTGAGAATAGAGGAGAAAATAGAGGAATAGAGAATGAAAGAATAGGAGAATAAGGTCAGAATAGAGAGAATAAAATGGAGGAGTACATATTTGTAGTATATATGGTAGGGAATTTAATACAGTTATGGACAACTGTATATATAGAACCTGACAAAATAGGCATTGATTCCAACCCATGGATCATTCATGGAGGAATAAGCATTGACTTGAAATCCATGGATCATTCATCTCAAGATCACGAGGAGCAATATGTAGAGAATCTAAATCACTAGCATTAGAATAAATTTTGGAAATAAGCATAAGGAACAACTCTTCCCTTGCTTCTCTCTTTCAACCATTCGGTCCAGCTCTTGAGATCTTTTCACTTGACATATGAGCTGTATAGCCTGTCTGGGTTGTTTTCAAGAACTTAACTGCTCAAATACCATTTGTATGGTTCTGGAATCTAATTGAGTTAATTTGTGGAATTGAAATGAGAATAGGAAAATACAAAGGAATAAAGAACAGAACGAGGTCAGAATAAAGAGAATAAAATGGAGTACTAATACATGGCAATATATATAATATGGAATTTGATGTTGTTTTGGGCATATGTTCACAACCTGACAAAATAGGCTAACAACCTGCCTAGCAACTCATCCTTTTTGCATAGCAACCTTAGAGAATAATAACCAACATCTCCAATTTAAGTATTAGTGCCAATTTGCCAAAGTGTAAACACTTAGTTTTTGTGGTCTATCTTTCAAGAGGATGGGACAATTGATTATTGATGAGGATATAACCCATTGCATAAATGTTGGATGGTTGAAGTGCTACATGAGCTTTGAAAGTGAAAGAAAATTTTTATAGAATAGTGGTTAGACCAGCCATGATACATGGGAATGAATGTTGGGTGACTTGAACCCAACATATTCAAAGGATGAGTGTGGTTGAAACGAGGATGGCTAAATGGATGAGCTGTCATACAAGAAAGGATCAAATTAGAAATGGTTGCATCTCCCTAAAGACTGGGGTGCTACGTATTGAGAATAATTTGAATAATTTGAAAGGACGACTAAGGTGGTATGGACATGTGCTACGAAGACCGATTCATTTTACAAAGAAGAAAGAAAAGTTCGAGCAGACAACTCTAAAAAGTTTTGCATAACAAAATGGGTCTTGTAATTGTATTGATAAAGTAATTGCACGAGAACACCTGTATTTAACGAGTTAAAACAAATAATGAAGACTGTAAGGTTCTTGATTAGTCTTATAAAGAGAGAACTTTAAGTTATGTATGGTATCCAACATGTGTAGTCGCTGGGAAGTATTTTAACAAAGATTGTAGTTTAATTTCTCAGTCTTGAATTAGCAGTTACAGGTTTCTTAGGCTACTTGCAGTGTCTAATACTTGTGTTATGGTTACAGGCAACAATTTCTGGATCCAGGGGAATCTGTTCTTATGATCTCGATGGTTAAAAGATTGCAAAAACTGACAAGCAAGAAAGTGCAGCTGATTCTCACAAACAAGCCTAAATTGATATATGTGGATCCTTCAAAGTTAGTGATGAAAGGAAATATAATATGGTCTGACAATTCTAATGACCTTTGTGTTCAGGTTTTAAGTGCTTCCAATTTCAAGATATGTACGGTATGCTTCTGTTTGCCTTGCCATTATAATTGCTTTAGTTATAATTACATGCCTTGACAATTCTGTGACATGCTATGCTTATGGAGCTCTTGAGCTAGAATAGATACGTTGAAAAATAATTTGTTTCTGTCCCATGCTTAAGTTTGCTTTCATGACATAAGATCAATTGATTAATGCTAGTTTATTCTGAGTAGATTACTTACTTATACATCTGGCTCTCGGTCCATTCATTTATAAGATTGCAGCAAATGTTTTTGAGGAAAAAATTATGTTTAAGAATCTGGGACTTAGCTAAAATTTGACCGTTGAACATTAATTTAGAGAATGGCACTCATGAAATTTAGTTTTTGTTCAAATGTGGCATGTATCTTGAAGGGTTAGGAAGTTGAGGTGCTGAGATTCATTATATGGTTAAGTATTGGGGCACAATGTATTGTTAAGATTCAAAATGTAAACAACGGTTGGTGCTAAGGAGCATTGGAAATGGAACAAACAGTTGTGTGAACTTCACCCCTTAAAAGAGGACGTCCTTCCTCGAATCCAGTTTTAATTGGATGGTTCAGACTGAAAAAATATAGGTTTTTCTTATGTCTAATGCATCAGGAAGCATTCCAAGTTGTCCAGAAAAAACCTGTTGCACTCCTCAACTTTGTAAATGACCCTGTTGCTGCCCAATCTTCTATAAAGTACACCGAATAACTCCCTAAACACTACCTGTCAACGTCTGGTAAAGATGTCATATTTTTTATTCTCTCTCCAATTAGAAGTTTACATGTGACATTTAGAGAGCAAAGTGGTGGGCAACAGGTTTTTATAGGACAACTTGGGGAATGATGGAAAGTTCATTGAGTAGAAATAAAAGAAGAGAGGCTCAACGTGTATTTTATTCATATCTTCTCTCATTTATCTGTTGGAAATAGTTGATGGGTGTGTTTATGTTTTGTGTAGCCGAAGAAGGTTCTGTCATTTGAGGATGCCAAACAAAGGGCTTGGCAGTGGAAAAAGGCGATCGAGAGTCTTCAAAATCGATGAAATCATAACAAAGGATCACAAGGATTCTTATATATTTACTTGTTTGTGAAATTGGTCGAAGAGTGAGGTCTATATTTCTTTCAATGCTATGAATTAATCACTCTCATTTACTCTCATTTCCTGCCTCTTACAACTTGTTTATTTTACTTATTCGTTACATGCAATCAATGATAAATTATTTCAATCAATACCAATCTGGAACTTATTTGTTTATTACAATTCTGTAGCGGTTAGTAACCAATTTCAATGCGCTGCAAGTAGAACTATGTAAAAATCAATATAAATGATTAATGAATTCAAATGTTTGATTGTTTAATACTCTCTTTGCTTCCAAAAGATTGTCCTTTTATTAACATTTCATTTTTTTCTTTTGTTTGTCATTTTACGGTAACATTGTCAAATTAAACCTTTTTTTCCTAATTTACCTTTTATTAATTAAAAAAGAGAATAAACATACTTCCTCTATTCCATTTTAATTGTTTATTTAGTCATGTTATACATTTCCATTTTAATTGTTATTTATTGATTTTTTTCATTATTCTTCAATTTTTACTCTTATTAGTAACAATCAAATTAATGATTGATTTCTTATTTTTAGAGGAATGTTTTCATCTCTCTTTCAATTATATCTATATTGATTACAATGAATTTATTTAGTATGTTTAAAGGGTTTATTTCATCACTTTTGCAATTTTGACCATATTAATAATAATGAATTTATTAATCAATTAATCAATGTGATTAATATAAAAGATTAATTTAATCTTGTTGAATCATTTCTTAATGCTAGGATAAAATTTTAAAAAGATAATTAAAATGAGATGGATGGAGTAGTAATTAAGGAAGAGAATTTTATAATAAAGTAGAAGAGATAAATTAATCATTTTAAATTTTGAATCTTTAAACATTGAATGAAGTAATATTCTTCTTTCAATGTATTGTTTCTAAAAATATTGGACAGGAACTTTGGTACTCCTTTTGTATAAATGCATAAACTTCAAGTATCTCAACTTGATACTTTATTGACCTAATGCATAGTTTGCTCCCTGAACTAATCCTGAAAAACTAAGTGTCCCCTCAACTTTAAAACAGTTACCCCCTGAACTTTACCAAATCATACAACTTAACCCCTTTTGGCTGAGGCAGTTGCCTACGTGGCCAATGTTGATAATGAGAGCGAGTTGTTGATTGGAGAAAAGAAAAAAAATTAATAAATTAAAACGGTAATAAATCCCAAATCCCTACTTTACCTTCTTCCTCTTACAAATCCCTAAATCTGAAAATCGTCATTGTCATCTCCTTCTTTGTTCTTGAACTTTCTTCTTCATCCATCAAAATCATCTCCGTCTACTTTACCTTCTTTTAGTTCGAAATCCTTGCTTTACCTTCTTTCTCATTCTTTGCGCTTCGATTAACACCGCAAAATCAAATGGAGAAACAATTCTCTGACAGTGACATGCCACTATTCTATTGTGGTGAAATTTCAATACTAAGATCTTCTTCGACTAATTCAAACCCAGGTAGAAAGTTTGTCGGTTGCAGGAAATTTGGGGTGAGTTTATTATTCAAAAAAGTTTACAAATTGTCATTATTTTTGTGGGGTGACTCTTTCGAAAATAATTGCTACATATTTTGGTTGCAGAGAATGGAACAAAGAGAATGTGGCTTCTTTAAGTGGTACAATCCTCCTGTTGATGATGATAGAAAAGATATGATTAATAAAGTTTTGCAGAGATAAAGTGAAGGGGAGGTGATAGAATTTGGTGTTGGAAGAAAAAAGAAGTTGATATTCTGGTTTATTGTAGGTTATGTTCTAGGTGTGATTTGCTGCAAAATGTTCGGTTGTAAAGATTGAAGTATTACATTGTGTTAGGTTCTTTGTGTTATGTACTATGATGAGTTAAAAAATGGGGTTATTTAGTAATATGTTGTGTTCTAAAATGGAGCAATTTATGTTAAGTATTTTGTGGTAAAACTACTTCAACTAAGCTAAAAATTTATCACATGTAGCTAAAGCAAAAGAGAAGCATAAACATAAGAAAATAACAACATTCTCCAAACCACATGCTAAGCCTGCCAAAGCATATTATCCAAAAAGAAGAAAAAATCCTTGCACTTAAACAATTTGTGCCAAGGAACAAGATAAAAAAGATCCATTAGTACTGAAATCAACAACCATAAACCCTTGCACTAAAATAGTTTGTGCCAAGGAATATAATATCCAAAATATATGTTAGTCAATCATCATTTCCACACCCTCTTGAGAGTAGGCTACGAGCTTGAATTTGCAACTTAACTCCTGGTTAACCTCTTAACAGGTTGACTGCTTGATTGAGGTTGAGTTGCGCCAATCCTTGTTGCTAATTTTTTTGCAGCAGCTTTGTTTGCTGCAGCCCTCTACCTTTGTTCTGCTGTAGGTGGAAGAGGTCTAGCTTGAGTTACCCCAATCCTAAGCTCAGCTTCTCTCCTTGCCCTTGTGTTCAACAAATCAGACTGAGAGACAACCTCTTTTCCTTTCCATTTCCTTGCTATTGGAGTGAATCCCAAGTCCACATTAGTAGCAGTAGAAGTCTTTACTCTGGCATTGGTGGTTGATATCACAATGTTATCTTCTAGCCTTCCATTATACACATAAACATAACCATTAAAACACCACAATTTAACATTAAAAGAGCATTGAATGAATGAATCTAACCTGGTGATAAGTCTAACCTGTTCTTTCATTAATGTACAATTCATGTTCACTTGGTGCATTAGTTTGACTAACATTCCTTTTCTTGGGAACAAGGGGCTTAGGCTATAAATAAAAAATAAATTACCAATAGGCATTTTCATAGTAGGCACATAAGAACATATTTAAATGACCAACTAGGAAAAATTGAATAAAAAACTTTTGAATATGAAGCAGTATGTAGAAGTAGAAGCTTGCTTGTGTTGCTCCTCTTTTTTTTTTTGCAGAAGTAGAAACATTTGACTTGTTGGCTGTATTTGCACAATCAACCTGTGTAGTTATACCAACCCCATTTAATACAATAAATTACTAACATCTCATAAATAATATTTAATGTTTACTGCAAAAAGTAGGTGAATTTATACCTTAGCAGGTTCTCCAGCTTTCCTACTTGGGCAATCTCTGTTGTTGTAATTCTTTCCTTTGTAGTGAGAACATGTCATTTAGACACCAGATCTTTTTGCTTTCCCAAATTTCTTAGGCTCATCAAATGCCTTTTTCCTATTTTTCTTAGGCCTCCTGGTATTAGCTTTACTAGCAGCTGCTCCATTGGTGGATTATTAGACACATGAATCAGATTAGGCATTGGTTTTTGATAAAATCAGTGTATGCTTGGATGTAAGTGTCTTCATGTAACCACTGGGAAACAAAGTTTATTGTGTCTAAGACATTTTTGTGCATTGCTGCTATAACATGTGCATAGGGGATACATTTCAAAGATCATGCTCTACAACTATAGCTCCTCACATCTAGTTAACAACAAAACCATATGGCTCTTCTGTAACCTCGTTGCTAACATCCCCATTCCAATCGATTGTACACTTCATAGCTCTAGATGTATTCTTCCCTATCACTTTACAAACCATGTGAGATATAGATGTTATCCATGTGTTCTTGAATGCAATCATCTCATTGTGTTTAGTCATTATCTGAATCCTGATCTCTTCCAACAATGAAATTATATACTTGTATCTCGCCCCCAAAATCGAAGAGTTGAAAGTTTCAGAGACATTGTTGTCAACTGAGTAACAGGAAGTGGTCTCTTTGAAATGCACTCTACACCATCTATCAAGGTTGTAATATTTCAAGTCATCAATTATTTGTTTATCTCCAAGCTTTTTCATTTCATCTAGATGGTCTGCTATCTCAGTTGCAAAATTTGACTTTGCAATCCTCCAAAAAACTTATCTCCTCTCAGTCCCATTCCACTTGTTTGCCCAATTACATAGAATGTGTCTAGCACATTTTCAATGCTCAACTAATGGAAGCAAATTGCTCAATGTCATTTCAAGCCCCTAAGAAATACTAATTTAACTACAATCAGAGCATTTTCATAGCAAACTATCATTATATCAAAAACTAGCATTATCACATAATCCCTATGCAGTGAACATTAGAAATTTTCACAACATTTTCACATCAATTTATAACATTTTATAGAAATTTATCATTAGCATAGATTACTAGCAATTTAACATTAGCACAAAACACTAGCAATCTAAAGCATTTCAGCAAAATCTATATCAATCTATATCAAACATGTTAGCATCATCTATCAATTTAACAACATTTATCAATTTAGAGCATTTTACCAGCATCTACCTATTTAAAGCATTTTAGCAGCATCTATATCATTTTAGCAGCATCTATATCAGTAGCAACATCTAAAATAATTTATATCAAACAATGAGTAGAGTAAGTACCTTTTTCATATCCGTAATAACTACTAGATCTTTTCTAACTCCTAGCTTTAAGTCCTTACCAACTAGATCAATAAATTAGCTCCATGATTGAGTTGTTTCATTATGAACCACAACCCAAGCTAGTGGATAAATCTATTATTTCCATTCTTAGCCACAATTGCCAAAAGTTGCTCTTTGCAAACCCCTTTTAGAAAACATCCATCAAATCTAATAAACTTTCTGCAACCCTTTTTGAAACCGTCTTTCATGGTAACAAAACATACATAAATCCCTTTGAAAATATGCCTCCTTGGCTCCCCAACAATGTTAACATCAATTACACAAGTGTTTCCAAGATTAGTTTCCAGCAAGCAATCCTTGTAGTCATATAATCTACTAAATTCAGCTTTGTAATCCCCTGACATTTGCTTCAAAAAAATGGCTTTAGCTCTTCTGCAAACTAATTTTGACTTATAAATCTCAAACTTCTTCACAATATCTTGCATGTTCCATACCTTGATGGATGGGTTCTCACAGATCTTATCTTTTAAGAATTTTACAATGAAAACATCATTGCAGTGGTTGATCTTGTTCTTTTTTCACACTTATGCCTTGGATTGTAGTTTTTCAAAGTGAAATAACCAATTTTACAATCTATGCTTGCAAATATTAACCATGGACACTCATTGCCATCCCTATCTTTGTATGCACACTTCACACTTCATTATCATTCTTCCTATAATACAACTGCAAACCCCTCGTCACTATGTAGTATGTAACAGCTTCTCTGAACTCATACACACTCTTAAAAATCATACCAAATTCTTACAAAGGCTCTTCGTAATTGGGATCATAATGCACTCTTTTTCTTTGCTTCCTTTTTTATTTAGAAGATTCATCTTCAATTGTTGATTGAGCACTGTCAATATCACTATTGCCAAGGTACTCTTCATCTCCAACAACTAAACCACAATATGGATTTCCATCATTAATGTAGGTTTCTAAACCGTTATCTACCCCCATTGGTCCAAGCCTAATACACTACTGCTTGACTACTTCATCTTTCTTCCTAGAGTTATTTTTCCTTTATTTTTTTCTTCCCCTTTATAACTGAAACAAACTCTACATCAGCATCTGCATCACTACCCTCAACATTGAATCCACAATCACAATCTTCATCACTAGATTGAGATCCTTTAGAGTCAGCTTCATCATTTGATTCTCCCTCAACATCTGCATCTCTTTCAAATTGTTTAGCAGTTTCTTTACTTCCAAAAGCTTTAGTTTGAACACCTTGTGACTGATCTACAGACAGATCTATTTATTGCTCTACAATGAAAAAAATATTTTGTATTTGCTCTATAGAAGGTGCTAAAATGACTGCTTCATCCTTTGGTTCCCTATTTATACACATGTTTGCCACTAGCTCAATTGTTGGCCTAGCTAAGTGAGCCTCCATTCTAGCCTCATAAATTTTCTTCCACTGACAAATGTCATTATATGGTGAGTCCATGTATACAAAAGAATCTTCATCATTAGCAATTGTGCACACATAAGCAGCCAAATCCCTATCACTTTCTATCCTTATAAATTTCCCACTAATTGTAGACTTGTAGTATAATGACCCACAAACTTCACAGGCTAAATTCCAAATGGCCTGCAACAGATTCAACCTACTTAACTCATCTTCAACAAACCACTGCTCTTCCCCTATAGTCCCACCTTGTAATCTATACCATCCCGTGACACTAATAAACCCCCATGATGAAAGAAAAACCCAATTGCCATTTCAAATTCATCCACTTCCATTTTTCCTGCAACAAGAAATTTATAGAGGTCTGATTCATATTAATTAATAACAAATAAAAATAAAATCAGGAAGTAATAGACTAAATTAATTTAGTGATAACAGCATTGCTTCAATTAGTTGAAGAAAATGATTTAGTTAATACTTGAGTTAGTTAATTATCTGTTACTTATAGGATTTTATGCTAATCCTAAACAGAATTTCACATTTTAATGCTTACCCTCTAAAAAGAATTTGTAACCTAATTTCACCAAGATCATCAATTTACAATTACTCACTCATTAATCTCTCCAAAAGGAGTTCAATGACTTACCGGATAGTTCCACAAATCTGCTTGCTTCCTTTTCCTTCCACTATCTTCGAAGCAGGTTAGGAAAAATGATAAGATTCACAACTCGATCAATGCAAGAATCGAGTTTTTGTATTATGGAGCAAGATTTTTTGGACTTGCAAACTTGGAGGGGATGATGAAACGTTGATTGAAAGTGGAAGGGTGGGTTTAATCTGGTTTTATATGTTTTTTGATTTTCAATTTTTTAGTCTTTTATAATTAGTGGAGACGTGGCAATTTTTATCTGAAAGGAGGTGATATGGCCATCTTTGTCAGAAAATTTGTACATGTCATGACGTGTACAATACACGC
>CATIWQ010084305.1:0-23929 GCA_949673415.1 Euphorbia schlechtendalii | reverse complement strand
GGAGGTGGTGGTGTTAACGAGAGCGGGATAGAGGAAGTGGTGGTGGTATCAATAGTGAGGTGGTTGTGGTGGTAGCGAGGGGAGGGTGGAGGGAGTGGTGATGGTGGTCACGAAAGAGGGATGGAGGAGGAGGTGGTAGAGATGTGGAGGAAGTGATGGTAATAATGGTTGAGGTGGGGTGGAGGAGGAGGTGGTGGTAGCAGAAACGGGATGGAGGAAATGATGCTCGTCATGGTGAAGGGATGGATGTGGTGGTGGTGGTGATGGTGTCGAGATGGAGAAGGTGGAGGTGGTGATGGGATGAAGGTGGTAGTGGTGGTAGCGAGAGTGGGGTGGTGGTGATGGTGGTGAAAGTGTTGGTGGTAATAATGAAGGATGTCAAGTGATAGAGCAAGGGAAAATATTTTCTCATCTTTTTTATGGGAAAACATTTTCCTTTATTTACATTACATTTTCATTTTGACTTGCACAATATTATCCTTTAACTTATTTTCCATGGAAAACAAACATTGGAAAATCTGGAAAATATTTTCGTACACAATATTTTCCTGTAAACAAACATGGCCTAAGTTTTAGATTTCATTAATAATCTTCTAAGTTCCTTTGCTTTCTTTCAGTCCTCCTCATTCATTTTTTTTTTATCCGAGAGTTTTTCATGTAAGTGGTTATTTCAAAACTTTTTTCACAACCTTTTGCTATTCATTTTCAACCTTAAACAATAATCGAATATGTTCAATTACAATTACTTTTACGTATATCGGAGACAAATAATTTTTTAAAAAAAATAAACAAGTTTCATTAAGCACAACAACCGATCGTAAATACTAAATAAAACGGACCTAATCGATATAATCAATTAATTTATTGCTACCTTGCATGTAAATTTGAATTTTATTTATTGTAATATATTCCTAATGTTGGAAATACTCGGTCCACCCTTGAACGGGTCAAATGATCCGATCTAATTTAGTTATTTGAACTAAATTGAAAAGTCATAGAACTTTAATGAATTAATTACAAATAATTAAAGTTTAGGGACTTAATGGTAATTAATCATTTTCATTTCATATGAATTGAAATGAATTCATTATCATTTTCTTTTCCAACTGTTCTCTCTCACAGGTTTTCGTCTCGTGACGAAAACATCGTAAATCTATCGTTATCGATTTTCGTCGCTGCAGAAGTTGTGGATACATATCCATACTCCGACAAATTATGAGATGGATCCGATTCGACATTCAATATACGGTGTTCTTCGATCTTGGGCATACGGAAAAAGTAAGTATTGAATTCGTTTTCGATTTACGCTTTCCATCACCTAATAACAACTAAAACTACATTGATCTAATAACATGATTGTATAGTTAATTATGAAGAATAAAACGTGCGTGTAAAAGTTGTTTGTCTTTCCTTTTTTATTGGTTTGTCAAGAAAAATAATGCCGAGAAAAACAAGTTTCAATTGCAGAAGAACAAGATTTAGATGAAAGAGTTGTCGGTCCGCCTGATTTGGATGGCCACAAAGGCAGGCAAGCCAACAATAATAGAACCAACTAATTTATTATTTTCTACATTTTTTTTTCTTAATAAATATGAAATTTTTAAAAATACAAATAAACTTATCTTTTAACAAATTATATTTTATTGAATTTATTACTTTAAAGAATATATCACTTTCTTTTTATCAACATGAATAAAATATTATATACTCATTTTTTTAACAATAGTAGGTTTAAGATTTACAACTTAATCACCCCACCCATTTCGTGAATGATTACTCGAACTATATCTAATTGGTAACTTTATATACTCATTCAATTGCGATCTATACAAAAACCTATATAAACAATTATTGCTTTATTTTTCCTGTATAATTACTATACCTCATGATTATTGATTTATATGAAACTAAAGACCATGTTTTCTTTTGCTATCAGTTCCAATCGAATTGTTATAAATATAGTAATTTAGGTTACATATATTTTATTTTCTGTTAATTTTAATTCAGTTAAAAATAATATTCTAAGTGGGGAATACGAACAAAAGAATAAGCAAGGGCTTAATTTAACTTACTTAAAGCCACAAATTTTTGCCAAACATAATTCCAAATGTGTTATTTGGGGTCCTCCATCACCTTCTTGTGGCGATTCTCGCGCCAAACATCCGATCAAAGATCTCTATCTCATGACCACGTGTCTATCTCTCAATCCATTAATGTAAATCTCATAATACGCACGTCTGCAGCGGATTCTCACTGAATCCTTCCCGTCCGGTCAACCGAATCGCGATAAGACATAGAAGAACGAAAGGGGAACTATCCAATACAAATCCAAAAACAAGACAGCGTACGATTCGATTTTAATCGAACGGCGGATATTCATCGCCAATCATCTTTGTTCCTTCTGTGTCGTGTCCGTCCTCAAAATTTCCATTCGGAGATAGATAACATATAAATTAACGAATTATTCTTCGTATTTATAATTTTGGGGATTTCTGTAGCTGGTTATGAATAGTGCTCGTAGCAGAGGAGATCATGTCATCGATGATTGAAACTCTAAGGCCGATTACGCACGCTAAATTGAATTTTAATTCCAGGGGTTGTAATCTTCACTCTTCTCATGGTTTATGCTTCATCCGTTACCAGTCTAGGGTTTCTTTCCATCAAAACTCGCCGCCGTCGTTTCATCTGGTAGTTGCATCTAAAACCCTGCAGCATGGCGGCGGAGGAGGGTTGAGTGTTTGGAGAAGAGGGGTTTTATGGAGCCAGAAGATAAGGGAGTATAGAATTTTGGCTAATTGTCAAGATAGCGATTCTACTGCAAGCTCGAATGATAAAAGGACTGAAAGCGAAGGTCAAAAGGTGAGTAATAATCCGCCCAACACGGGGCCGAAGCAAAAGAGGGAAAAGCAGGGGAAGAATCAATGGTGGTGGTCCAAGAAGCAGAATTGGAAATGGCAACCTTTAATTCAGGCGCAAGAAATTGGTGTTTTGCTTTTGCAGCTAGGGATTGTTATGTTCGTTATGCGGTTGCTTCGGCCTGGGATTCCTTTACCCGGTTCGGAGCCCAGACAACCGACAACTGTTATCAGTGTTCCGTACAGTGAATTCTTGAGTAAGATTAATACTAACCAAGTGCAGAAAGTGGAGGTTGATGGGGTGCATATTATGTTCAAATTGAAAAATGAAGTTGCTAGTGTTCAGGAGAGCAGCGAATTGGTCAATAGCAAATTTCAGGAATCTGAGTCTTTGTTGAGGAGTGTGCCAACTACTAAGAAGATTGTCTATACAACTACTAGACCGACTGATATAAAGGCTCCCTATGAGAAAATGCTCGAGAATCAGGTGGAATTTGGCTCCCCTGATAAGAGATCTGGCGGATTCGTTAATTCAGCTTTGGTGAGTTCTTATATTGGTAGTCTGATTTTTATGATTCTTAGTTTTCGGAACTGCCAGAACTTATTGTAAATTTAGCATCTTTTTGTAATTTTGAAGCTAATGTTTTTGCCAGTACTCTGATTAAAACTATGAGAAGCTAATGCTGTTTCACCTTGTTAGTAAATGAGCGTAGACTAATTGTTTTAGTGGAATTTCTGTATTTTTTAACTAGTAGTTTTAGCATTTAACTTCCTTATTTAGACAGACTACCTAGCGATTATGTCTGCTGGAAGAAATCATCTTTACTTATCCAAACCTTTCCTTTGTGAACCCTTGTTAGCTCTCTTTCCTATGAAAGCCTAAGTTTCAACATAGTGTGCATTGTCTATACTTGGTGGTGGAGCAAGCAAAGCCAAGTAATTTTGTAATTGTTGGGCGCCAATCTTTATAGCTTATATTACAGTTTAACTGAATTATCCTTTTGGGCCTTTGGTTGCTTACGGAGATTTTCCTGTAGCCAATTCTGCTATTACATTTTTTCACATGATCTGCTAGTATCTCATCTTTGAGTTATGCTCTCTAACTTTTTATCTGTTGTGTGTTGCTTTAAGTACAGATATTTGCATTTGAGCTGAAAAGGATAATAGTTTGTGCAATGTGTACTTTGATCTTATTGAAGTTGTCTTGTCCTAGACATAAATTTTCACCTTATCTTTTCCTTTTTCATGCAGATAGCTTTGTTTTACGTGGCTGTGCTTGCAGGGCTGCTTCACCGTTTCCCTGTTAGCTTTTCACAGGTACAGAAAATTCTTCCTTTTGCTTTACCTTGGAGTTATTGCAATTCGGTAAAGTTGTGAGTCATCAAATGCTATTGTGCAGCACACTGCTGGTCAAATTAGGCACCGCAAGTCTGGTGGCTCAGGGGGTGCAAAAGTGTCTGAGCAAGGGGAAGCAATCACTTTTGCTGATATTGCTGGTGTTGATGAGGCAAAAGAAGAGCTGGAGGAGATTGTGGTATAGTAATCTCATTCATCTGATCTAAATCTTCTACTTAATTTTTGTCCTATCTATTTTCACATTATTGTGTTGGTAATAAGGATTTACTTTTATTATGTTTATTTTTTACTGGCCAGGAATTCCTCAGGAACCCTGATAGGTATGTCAGACTGGGTGCTCGCCCTCCTCGGGGTGTTCTCTTGGTGAGTTCACAATTTTTTTCCATGATTATTGAGCCTTAAACCCTGTTTGGTAAGCATTGAATATCACTTCGTACTTTCTTATAGTTTCTTATGTTTGCCCTCCAGTATTGTGGTTAAATTTTGATGGAGTTCTCTAGTACTAGAATATATTTGTTTGCTAATTTGATTCCAATAAATTTCATGCTTTCCAAATTTTAATTATTTTTTGAATATTTGTTTATTTACTGGATTCTTTCTTGAGCATTGTGAGAAGAACAATATCACATGAACACAATGTCTTTTAGGTGGGTCTTCCTGGGACTGGCAAGACTCTTCTAGCTAAGGCTGTTGCTGGTGAAGCTGAAGTTCCATTTATTAGTTGTTCTGCAAGTGAATTTGTAGAACTTTATGTTGGAATGGGTGCTTCTCGTGTGAGAGATCTCTTTGCCAGGGCCAAGAAGGAGGCGCCGTCGATAATATTTATTGATGAGGTAACATAACAGGAGATTTTGTTGAGATGGGTTTAAGTTTATTGCAGCGAAGTACTTAGTTCTCTTTACACCTTTTTTAATAATTCATTTATTAATTTTGCAGATAGATGCTGTAGCGAAAAGCCGTGATGGGAAGTTTCGCATTGTTAGCAATGACGAACGTGAGCAAACTTTGAATCAGTTGCTCACCGTAAGGAACCTCGTTCTCTTTGTATTATAAATTATTGAACATAATAGCTCTGTCAAATTTGAAGTCAGAGTATTTGGAACTGTACTGCAGGAAATGGATGGGTTTGATAGCAGCTCAGCTGTGATTGTTCTTGGTGCAACAAATAGATCAGATGTCTTGGATCCTGCACTTCGCCGACCAGGAAGATTTGATCGTGTGGTTATGGTCTGTGGTCTACTATTTCAATTGTTAATACTTCACAGCTGTTAGTACTTAGTAATCATGATCAAATGTCGATTATTTATGTCTGGTTCTCAGGTGGAAACACCTGACAGGATAGGTAGAGAAGCCATTTTGAAAGTGCATGTTTCTAAGAAAGAACTTCCTCTCGGGAAGGATGTTGATCTTTGTGACATTGCATCGATGACCACTGGTTTCACTGGGTAACTTGCATTTTGATTGATGTGTTTCCCACCTTGTTTTAGTTTAGATATTGAGCTTGACCTTTGGAGTTTTTTCTTTATGCAGGGCTGATCTTGCAAATCTTGTAAATGAAGCTGCTTTATTGGCGGGAAGAAATAACAAACTAGTGGTGGAAAAAATCGATTTTATTCTTGCTGTGGAGCGGTCAATAGCTGTAAGTCTCTTTCCCATTGCTTGTTGGTTTTCTCCCAAGTAGCACAATAATAAGACTGATCAGTAGTTGACTGGCCAATTATTGTTTCCAACTTCCAAGTGACTCTTGAAATATTCGCTGAGTTTTATCTTAGTTTACAGAGATAAATTGATATTTGTTCTGTCAACTCCATGCATTCACTGTTATAACTTATCTTCACTTCCAAATATCTGTTGCACATTGTGTTAGGTAACACCATATTTACCTATTGGTACTGGACTTTTTTTTTTCATGATTTCTCAATACCTGGAGATGAATCTCTTAAATATCTTTTAGTATTTCGTATTGTGATTTTTCCCTTTCCAAATTTTCTTCTATCTCAACCATTTTAGTGCAGTTGAAGTGAGGAATAATATTGATCTGGTAAAATAAGATACAGCCATTTATTTTCCTTTATTGTAGGGTATAGAGAAGAAGACTGCCAAATTACAAGGAAGTGAGAAAGCTGTGGTGGCACGTCATGAAGCTGGTCATGCAGTTGTTGGTACTGCAATTGCGCAACTCCTTCCTGGACAACCTCGTGTTGAGGTACGGTAAAATTACTGAGTTTTCTTAAATCCTAAAATTGTGAAGCTGGTATTAGGCCTTGGAGTTCAATTCCAAGAATTTTGAAGCTATATAAATAGACCATGTCATGGCTTGGGTCGTGTGTTAGAGCATCATTTCACTTAATCATGCTTTGCTTGTTTTCTAGCTTTTTTTAATGTGCTGAATGTGAATGCTTAGCATGGGTCTTATTTTTGTTGCTAACAAAAATTACATTATTTTTATAGCATCAGAAAGAAAAGGGGGAGCTTCATGCACCTTTTTGTGGATATACATTATTAATGAGAATTGCATCTTTTATTTTCATGTAATCAGAAGTTAAGCATATTGCCGAGGTCGGGAGGGGCATTGGGATTTACGTATACACCACCAACAAACGAGGATAGATATTTACTATTCGTTGATGAGTTGCGAGGTCGATTGGTTACCCTACTCGGAGGACGTGCAGCAGAAGAAGTCGTATACTCAGGTCGTGTATCAACTGGAGCTCTGGATGATATAAGGCGAGCTACAGATATGGCGTACAAGGCTGTGGCAGAGTACGGTCTCAATCAGACTATAGGACCCGTCTCTGTTGCAACTCTTGCTGGTGGTGGAATGGACGACTCTGGTGGTGCTCCCTGGGGAAGGGATCAGGTACCCCTGTTTTCAGAGTTGTTCTTCCATTTTATGTGCCTTTCTTTAGTTCTGACCTGAAACTGAATGCAACAGGGCCATCTTGTGGATCTTGTTCAACGAGAAGTGAAAGCCTTGTTGCAATCTGCCTTAGAAGTGGCACTTTGTGTTGTTCGCGCTAATCCTGCTGTGCTCGAGGATCTTGGTGCTCATTTAGAAGGTATCTTACTTCCCGGAAATTTTTGCTGATAAACTTACACAGAAAGGAGCCAAAGTATTCCTCTATAGAGTTCCTATATTTAATTTAACAATTATTTATATTTGATGGTTTAGAGAAAGAGAAAGTAGAGGGCGAGGAGCTGCGAGAGTTTTTAAAATTGGTGGTTGCTCCAGAGGAACTTTCAGCATTTATCAAAGGCAAGCAAGAGTCTCTTCTGCCAATCAAAGCTGGTTTGTGATATTGACGGCCCTCCTATCTGCAGCTCCTTATTGCCAACAAAACCCTAAACAGCGGCTGTTATTGGCTCGCACACTCACCAAGATTACCACATTGTATATTCTACCAAGGTAAGGTAAATTACGGCTGCATTTTAAATGGGAAGGGCATAAAAGTAGAGAGTGAAAAAGAAGCTGAAGATATGCTTGATGTTCAACCCTTCTCGAAATCTGTTTGCTATCTTAAACAACACGTTTTGATTCCTCCAGGTTGGCTTTATAACTTGTTTTATATGATAGAGCGATTGTTGGCAACTGTTTATTCAGCTGTATACATATTTATTGAATGAAATATATGAATAGAGCAGATATATGTTGGTCCTAGAAGTTTGTGCGCGAACAAAAATTAAGCACATTATCTCATGCATTAGGATCGCATTGGTAAGCCATATTTCAGGTATATAATTCACCGGGTGGGTGTGCAGTTATGGATGAGAACCGCTGCAGTTGCTTTTGGTTTAACATTTCGACTCTGTAAACTTATAGTTGCTTCTTTCTTCAAAATAATTGAAGTGTAAATAGAATATTATCAAAGAAAAAAAAAAAGAAGAGGTTGGTTATGATTTGGGATTGATATTTTTGTTAGGAAATAAAATATCAGTGTCACTATCTACACTACAAATCATAGTTCCATTATACATATCTTTGCTGTTTGTAGCGTAGCATGTGATGTTGAGGACCTCATTTGAAAGCATCGTCTTCTTCTTCTATCTGTAAATGTATGGTGAAGAAAAATTATCTTAATTTTTTATTAAGTTTCACCAAGCGCGGTTATTTCTAGTTTAATTGTTAGAAGATTCATATGGTTGACTCTACGTAGCATGGAACTATATTAGTTGATTGATTGATATGCTTATTTAAATTGTGTTAGTGGTACATTATTGAAAGAATAAAAACTTTAGTTATCCTTATTTAAAGAAAAAAGCATTTTACCTTTTAGCTAAGTATTAATGTCAGAACATCGCCAATCTCTTCTTCAAGTTCATACACGAACTAGATGAAATAAAAAGAATTAAATTCATAATATGGTAGCAGATTAAAAATATTCATTTTATTCTAAGGATATTTTACACGGTATTGTTTTTTTAGTTCTAAAACTATAAAATAACCATGATAACATATACCACTTTGGTGGATTTTTATCACTTTGATTTAAAATCAAATTTTCCAAGGCATCTTTAATCCCACTTCGAAAGTGAGCTTTAGAGCTGGAAATGAAGTGAAGTTGCTCCAACGCTATTTCATTTCTGACTTCAAATTTTAAGTGTAAACAGTGTCACTTCAAATTTGAAATGATGTTATTTACAACTTCAAAATTTTTTATATTTTTATTATTTTTAATTATTTTTAAATTCTTTTACTTTGAATATGTATTTAAAATGTTATTGTTTTTTATTTGTAAATAATTTATTTTAATATATTTTTTAAAAAATTATTATTATTTTTATAGTTGTGGTTTTAAAGTTTGAAGTGAAAAATGAAATGCAGAATTGGAGAAAAAATACTGTAACAACTTTAAATTATAAAATAAAATAAAATTTGAAGTAAAAATTGAAGGTATAGAATTGAAGATGCTCTAATACGCACGATAGTTTTCGATACATTGATGTATCATTTACACTATTGTACAACCCTGCTTTTTATACTAAATTGTGGCTCAATTACACTACATAGACCCTATTACACACTCAAATACGTAAGGGTAATTTTGGAAATAAAATTACCAAAGCAATGAGAATGCGAAATTGTTAATGCAAATAATTTTGAATTTAAATATCAAAATAAAAAATGGATAAATTACAAAGGACAAACCAAAGGCATGGTAAAGTTTCATAATTTCAAAAATACTGGTCCTTATTTTAATTAGGTTCTGGCGTGAATTTTCATTTTAAAAATTATTTTACGTTACAATTTCAAGTTGTTATAGGATTTTTTTTTAACTTTGCATTTCAAATTTCACTTCAAATTTTAAGAATAAAACTACAAAATTAATGATAATTCTTTTAAAATATAAAATAATATAAATTTTTTAATAATAAAGGATCTTTAATATTTTAAATATATATTCAAAGTAAAAAATTTTAAAAAAACAAATAAATAAAAATGTTTAAGTTGCAAATAGTATTACTTCAAATCAGTTCACATCTCAAAATTTGAATCTGAAAATGAAATGAAGTTGAAACAATGCTTTTGGATATTTTTCCATGGAAATTTACTTCTTAAAATGAGAGTAGCTAATGCTAATGCTAATGCTAGTAGAGTAAGGAATATGTAAAGATGAGAAATAACTTGTCATTCAAAGGGCTACCATTATTTATTTTTGTAGTTTTAGATATTTTGAAAAATTTAAAATATCAAGGTATCCTTGAACACTTTTTGAGCAACTTTTGCTGTACTTTCCTTCCATTCTTGAGCCACTGCAGCTACGCTTTTATAAAGCCAAAAGTCCTTGTCATCTACACATACCATTCCTTCTTCTTCCTCCTCTTTTCTTTTGTATCGCATTGCCTGCTATGGCTTCTGTACAAGCTGCTTGTGTGTCCTCTTCTCTCTGCAAATATGGCTGTTCCTCTACTTCTTCTTCCAAGAAATTCCATAGCTCTTCCTTCTTACCTGGTTTTGGCTTCAATGGGAAGCAAATTTTATTATCTCCATCTTTGGCTTCTGGACCTAGAGCTACTTTAACCTTCGATCCTCCTGCTACTGATTCTGATCATTCTAAACAGAGGAACAAGCATACTCTTGATCCTTCTTCTCCTGATTTTCTCCCCCTTCCCTCTTTCCAGCAGTGCTTTCCCAAGAGCACCAAGGAGTACAGGTTTTTTCTCGTACTCTTCTCGGCATTTCTGAATTTTTTTCAAATTTAATTCTGATTTTGATTTGCAGTGAAGTTGTTCATGAAGAATCCGGGCATTTGTTGAAAGTTCCTTTCAGACGAGTCCACTTGTCTGGCGACGATCCTAATTTCGATAACTATGACACCAGTGGTCCTCAAAACATTAGTCCTCGCATAGGTATGTTACTCTTCTTCCTTTACTTGATCCATATTCATTGTTGAGTATCTCTCGATTACTTAGTTGTTCATTAGTTTGTTGATTTCCACCTTGCATGCGTTCTTTTCAGTACTACTGTTGATGTTAAGATTTTTTCCATAGCTGTCTTCCTTTGATACCTGTGACTCATGCAGCCGAATAGTGTTTAGGTTAATCTATTGATTACATTACATTTTCTCCCAGTTGTGATTTTATAATTACGAATATATAAACATGGTTATGCACCATTTATTTTGTTTTTAACTCGTAGATAACTAGATATGAGTTTACCTGAGCTAAAAAAACTCATAGATATGAGTATACCATGGCCTGTATGGCTTTACATTCCTGAATCTCCATACTGAAGGAGTAACACTCAGAACGGAGATTCTGCTATGTAGTTTTCTGAGTACATTTTATTTGACCCTTTGTCCAGATATTATCAGTGGTTTCTAACCTTTAATTATTGATCGTTTGTTCTCAACACATATTTAGGCAATTTTGGATTATGTTCTGAGGTTTCTTATATTACAAATGAGATAAAACAGGACTTCCTAAGCTACGAAAAGACTGGGTTGACAGGCGAGAGAAGCTAGGAACACCAAGATACACTCAGATGTACTATGCTAAACAAGGAATAATAACTGAGGAAATGCTTTATTGTGCCACTAGGGAGAAGCTTGACCCTGAGTTTGTCAGGTCAGAGGTTGCTCGAGGACGGGCAATCATCCCTTCCAACAAGAAGCACCTCGAGTTGGAGCCAATGATAGTTGGAAGAAATTTTTCGGTAAAAGTCAATGCAAATATCGGTAATTCTTCTGTTGTAAGCTCTATTGAGGAAGAAGTTTATAAGGTTCAATGGGCAACCATGTGGGGTGCTGACACTGTTATGGACCTTTCTACTGGCCGCCACATTCATGAGACTCGTGAATGGATCTTACGGAACTCTGCTGTACCAGTAGGGACAGTGCCAATTTATCAAGCACTTGAAAAAGTAAATGGAATCGCTGAAAATCTTAGCTGGGAAATTTTCAGGGAGACATTGATTGAACAAGCTGAGCAGGGAGTTGATTATTTCACCATTCATGCTGGGGTGCTGCTAAGATACATTCCTTTGACTGCTAAACGCATGACAGGAATTGTTTCTCGTGGGGGATCAATTCATGCAAAGTGGTGCCTAGCCTATCACAAGGAGAATTTTGCTTACGAGCACTGGGATGACATCCTTGACATATGTAATCAGTATGATGTGGCCCTATCGATTGGTGATGGGTTGAGACCTGGGTCCATTTATGATGCTAATGATTCTGCTCAGTTTGCGGAGCTATTGACTCAAGGGGAACTAACTCGCAGAGCATGGGAAAAGGATGTGCAGGTAACAACTTTGTGATTGTTAAAAATTTCTCACAAACTCTTGCTTTTCAACTACAGAAATTGTGGGAATTATCCAGAGAAGTAAAATTCCTCCTTAAACTTTTGTTTAGGTTTTACACGATTCCTTCATGTCTTCAGTTAGTTTGCACCATATAGTGGCATGAAACTAGCATTTCCATCATGAATTCCATTAGGTTATATCAGTAGAATAAATTTCTGGAGTAAATACTCCTGAGATTATGTATGCTGTAAAAGAAAATTACAACTGAAATATTTTTCATACATTCATGCTGTAGAATACTTAATTGGCAATGTAATGCACTATTTCAGGTAATGAATGAAGGGCCTGGTCATGTTCCAATGCATAAAATCCCTGAGAATATGCAGAAACAGTTGGAGTGGTGCAATGAAGCACCTTTCTACACTCTAGGACCCTTGACCACTGATATTGCTCCTGGATATGATCATATTACCTCTGCCATTGGTGCTGCCAACATCGGAGCTCTTGGAACTGCACTTCTCTGTTATGTGACACCAAAAGAGCATCTTGGGTTGCCAAATAGGGATGATGTGAAGGCTGGGGTTATAGCATATAAGATATCTGCACATGCTGCTGATTTGGCCAAGGGCCACCCTCATGCTCAAGCTTGGGACGATGCATTAAGCAAGGCCAGATTTGAATTCAGATGGATGGACCAGTTTGCTTTATCCTTGGACCCTATGACTGCAATGTCCTTCCATGATGAAACCCTGCCAGCAGACGGTGCAAAAGTAGCACATTTTTGCTCTATGTGTGGGCCGAAGTTCTGCTCGATGAAGATAACGGAGGACGTGAGGAAGTATGCAGAGGAGCATGGGTATGGTACTGCAGAAGAAGCTGTGCAGCAAGGAATGGATGCCATGAGTGCTGAGTTCCTGGCTGCTAGGAAAACCGTTAGTGGCGAACAACATGGAGAAATTGGGGGAGAAATATACCTTCCAGAAAGTTACATCAAATCCTCTCAGAGGTAAAATTCATCCATTAGATCGGAATTTGAAGTCCTGGTAGAAAAAAATTATTAATTGTGATAGCTAAAGTAATTTAGACAATAGTTTCTATTGGGTTTTTATGATCATAAATAGAAATATGGAAAAGAAAAATATTATAGCATTATTGAAGCACTTCAAAATATGAGGTTTTATTGATATATTTATAGTGAAAGAAACATAAATTTAAAAGACTTCTAATCCTAAACTAATAAATCATAAGTCATAAATATTATCTAAAATATTATCTGAAACAATAAAGTCTTAATTATCTCTAAATATCTATCCTAATCATAATCTAATTCTAATATATTGTATCTGACTCCAACTACATAACAGATTCTAAAGTCAATTTCCAACAGTTTCTTAATGCAATCTTATTTTTGAATTGTGCATGTTCATTTGTATTCTTTCAAGGATGGGTATATGCCGAGTACATATACCCAAACCATTTTGCTTGTTCATGATTCGTGAGGTATTTGATATACAAACTTATGTTTTAATTAAATATGTGACCTAGTCATTCGATGATTAGAGTGGGACCGAAAGTGCTGTCATCAGTTTTCTACTCAAGTTGTATGATTTATTATAGGACATGTTATTTTGTTGTTTGGTACTACTTAATTCTTATTATTTGTTAACCGAAACTGATGGTTAAACAAATCAATATGATATTTCTGGCTATAACAATGGCTTTTGAAACTGTACTTCAAGATGGTTAAAAGTTGTTTTTGGTGTTGTGATGTCCAGTCAAGTGATCCAGCAGATAAAGACACGTGGAAAGACAAAGGCACGGGACAGCTTTCCATCAAATGCATAGAGGGTGTCAGCAAGGGCACAAAAGAGTCAAAACCAACTTTAGTTGTTCGAAATGATGTACGTAACTTGAAACACTGCCTTAATTTGAACCTCACCATTGATTCTAGAATGGAGTTTGTATTGTGTGTGATGTCTTATTTTGTGTTCTGCTCTGGTGATGGCAGGTGGGAAAAGTATTATTAAATGCCTTGCTATATCCGGGAATCAAGACAAATACACAAAAGAATTCTCTCGTTGCTATATTTCATATCACGGTAACGCATAATGCTGAATATTGGAAACAATTTGTCATTTCATTACAGTATTTGGTTGAAATAGTCAACTTTTACTTTGCCATCCAAATTCTCTTTCTAGGATCTTTACATTATACTTGACATCCGATATGTGATTTTTAACAGGGTGATGATGGTGTTGCTGTGGGGCGTACCTTCTTAATTCGGACAAAAACAGCAGACGATCGGAGTAAGTTGGAAACGGCAATACAAGATTATGCACCCGTGTCGTGAAAATTTAAAGAATTTTGCAAAGGGTCAGCCGTTAGTCCTTGGGGGGGAAATAACTGGGGTTCAGTTTTCATGATTTGAATCCCATTAATAAGTGTACAAGGATTTTTAAGTAAAATGAAAGCTATCTTGTCTCAATCTTTAGATTATAGCTTTGTTCAACCGTTTGATTCTAGCTTTTATGAATGAGGAAGTTATGAATACTTGCATTTTCTGTCATTTTTAAGCATTGGAAGGAACTTGAATTATTTCGAAATGACTTCTTTTTTTTTTCAGTTGAGCAAATGGAGACTTATTATGCAAAATATTTCCATTCTTGGTAATCAGGTACTGCCCCAAAGGAAACTTGTTTAGAGTTACCTATTCGTGGTACGAGTCGAGTTACTGATGCTAGATGGTTTTCTTAACAGTTGGTAAAAACAGAAAACTATGTGATTTTTAGTTTTGCAATTTAAATAATAAATTATAGTTGTAAGATTCCAATCAGAAACGGTAATGCGTAGATTAAAACAGTAGGAAAAGAAAAGGAAATAGCGCGTGGCTGTTGTCTTTTGGTCTGTTATTTATAGACCTGGGTACGAGCCCGTTGACCCGCAGGATCCGTCTATGTCCGCTCTTCATGGGATGGGCTTGGATAAGGTGATTGGTGATTAGGCCCGACCCGGTCCGAACCCGAAGCGGCCCGAGTAAAATATATGACGGGCTTGGTTTTAATAATAAAACCCAAGTCCGACCCGTTCGGCCCGAAATAATAATTATTATGTTAAAAATATATATTTATTATATACATTTAAAGTAAAAAAAATTATATGGTTGAAAATTTTCATATTTTTTTGCTAAAGTTTAACATTTAAACTCAATTTTATGACTTATAGTACAAATATATTTGAAATTATTTTTTCACAATTATTTTTTAGTAATAAATTTTAATTTTTTTTAGTTGAAACAATTAATAGTTAGGCCCGCGGGCCGGGATTGGTTTTGATTATTTTATTAAAGACCCGGCCCGACCCGAACCCGATGTATTTTTTCATGGGTTTGGGCCGGGCTTGGACTATTCATTATTTAGCTAGGTCCGATAAGGCCCGGCCCGAACCATGCCCAGATCTACCAACAATGCATTTTAAAATGGATCATGATATAGTGTCGTATATGTATACATATATATTAATCCAATTTAATATTTCTATACTCTTATTTAATTATTATAAGTGTTTACTTTTGATCATGGAAAAATGTTACTGAACTATCACCCAAACATTTATTGAATCTGTTCGTGAATTTAATCATGAAGTTGATAACAAAAATCTTTAATTCTGAACCGAGTTATGACCCGTCAGCTCGTTTATTATTCCAACTTAAAAATATGATTACAAACCGTTTATTTATTAATTGAAATAAATCGAACAGAATTACAAGCAAACCGAATACCAATCAATTCACAAACGGCTAAATTCATTTAAAGGCTTAAAGGCATGAGATCATGTCAAATGGTGGCAGAGCTTCTCTCCTTGTTTGTACGCTATAATTAATAAAATTTACCACTCTCCACTTCTCATTTCCGTTCCGTCCTTTCCTTCTTCTTCTTCTTCATCTCTGTGCCTCTTCAGCTTCCTCATTTCACTCACCGCACCACCTTCTTCTTATTCTCTGTGCCTTTTTCTCTCTTCTTCCATGGATGACTTCTACGGCCTTCCTTCCACTTGTTCCGATTACTCCACCATGTCTTCTTTGCAATTTCAGCAGCAGCATCATCAACATAACTGCTTCCCTGATCCTTCTCCTAATTTCCCTATTTCTCCTCCTTTTCCTTCCTTTCCTATGCTCGGATCCGACCACTTATTTTCTCCCTCTCCTCATTCCGATGCTGCTTCCATGGTTCCTGAGCTTCACCGCCCTTCTTCTTCTTCCGACGATGACGTTTCTGCTTCAATTAGGGCTAAAATTGCCTCTCATCCTCTCTATCCCAAGCTACTTCAAGCTTACATCGATTGCCAAAAGGTATTTCTAACATTCGGTTCTCGTTTTAGCTTGATCAGCTCTTGCCCTCTATGTTTGTATTGGTTGATCAAGGGAAACGGAACGGCTGGTGATTTTATCATGTATTCCAACGAGGTTCACCTTGATCATTGAAATGCGCATCTACTGTTTGTTAAAAGTTCTCAATGGCGATTTTATGTATCCTTTGTTAATTTTTTTTTATTCTGAACTTCCTTGTGTGTTGTTATGGTTAATAGATAGTGTATTTTCAGAGATTTTTTTTGACTGTTTTTCAAACTTCTGAGTTGAAAAGATATAAAGGAAAAGTCTCTTTCTTATCTTATTGGCCATGGGTGTGATTTGACGCTAACAGTATTTGTGTGGCTTTTTGGATGTAGGTGGGAGCACCGCCGGAGATTGCCAGTTTGCTGGATGAAATCCGGCGAGAAACTGACCTTATCAAGAGGTCCACCGTTGTTGCGTCATGCTTAGGAGCAGATCCCGAGCTCGATGAGTTCATGGTCTTCCTCATCCCGAAAACCCTAATTATTTCAAAGCTTTCGCTCTCTTTCTCTCTTGACCTTTGACCTTTTATTTGCCTTTTTCATCCTGCTTATGGTATTTTTACCTTCAAACATATGCTACGATTTCATTCTGAATATTTCTTTATGTATTTTTTAGCAAACGTATTGCGACATCCTGGTGAAGTATAAATCGGATCTCTCAAGACCTTTCATTGAAGCGACTGCTTTCTTGAACGGTATTGAAGCACAGTTTAATACTCTCTGCAACAGCAGTTCTTCAAGAACCCAAATTTCCGGTTTTTTCTCTCTCCTATCTCTCTCTTCGTTTGTAATTTCATTCTTTGATATCTGTGCTGATGATTATTATTTCCCCTTTTTCCACTTCTTACGACTGTAATTAATTAATCTTCTGTGCTAGTATTACATGATCACATGAGAGAAAAAGGTCGAAAGAGAGAGGTTGGCGCACGTTAGCATAGATAAAACCTACCGCAAATTAAAACTCACATGAGAAACAGTGGGATGTTGATTTCTTAGTCCAATTTCCCATATTAGATCTGGACAAAAACCTGCTTCTTTCACGACATATATTCTTGTTCCGGTTGTAGAAATATAGAAACTACAAGTAGCAATACAAAAACCAACGGTTAAAAAGAGGAGAAAGCAAAACCCTAAAAATGTGCATTAATTGAAGACACCTATTTAGCAATATTTTGGATGATTGGATTCTTCATTCTATCCACAATTCCCAATTACCCGATAGGTTTTTCCCTTTTGGTATATGCATCGAAATTAATTTGTTAGGCCGAAACATTTTCTTAATATATCTGGTTGGTTTCCCCAATTTGTGTGGTTTTACCATGGCGTAATTTCCCTTTAGTTATTTTTTATGTTTTCTATTATCAATAAAAAATGATGACGGATAATGAAATTTTCCTTGGAATGCGATAATAACAGGATGGTTTACTGCTAAGACTAAAGCTACTAAGTCTGTTAGGTTTAGTTGTGCTGACCATTTTATTTGTCACTATAACTTATTTGTCTTTTTTCTCATCATCAAGACGCTTTAACTGGTACATGTAATTGCTTTAATCATGTATTTTCTCCTGCGTAGCTGTTCATCTTGGTCTTGCATAGTGTTTAAATAAAGAGTAGATTTTAACTGAAAGTGGAGCCACTTGATATATTAGCTCCATTAATCAATATTAGACATTCCTAATAGGTGTACGGATGCTGTTTTGTAAGTTTGACGTGGGTTCTGACGATAATTGTGGTTTCCATTGAGCTTTATTCTAAACTGAACAGTGATTTAGGGGTTAAAATACCATTTGAGAATGAGTGGTAGTGCATGCTGGGAAATTTAAAATTATTCTCCGGGAAAGGTATTGAGATCATTGGATTGTTTCTGGTGCCTATCTGAATTGAGTCTGTCAGTTATTTCCTTTGGGCATAAACAATTCATTGGAAAGAGTTGCAGGGATTCACAATGGTATAAATTAATGCTTGGAACTTAAAGTAATTCCCTTTTCTCCACATTATTTAATTACTTGGATTCCAACCTGAATATCGCACGACAATGTATCATGGTAGATAGAAAGTAGCAGGAATTGAGTTTTCAAAATATTTCATATGCTTTTGAGCAAAGAAATAAAACATATGTTCGTGTTAGGATATTATTCTCATTTCCTTTTTGTTGGTTTGCTTTCAAAGCATTTGATTATGTTTATCTCCTGCTTTTGAGGTTTGAATTGAAAAATGGTTGATACCCATTTGCTTTGTACTTGATAGGATGTACAGATGGACTGTCTTGTTAATTATATGTTTTTGCTTCCTATTTTTAGTATTACTGTGTGATATTGTTTATATTTTATGCTATTTCTTTTCCGTTTGTGGGCGTCGTTGATGGAGTTATAGACTTTTATATACATGGAGTAACAGCTTTAAGAAGTTGCAGTTGCTAGGATGAAAATATTTTTTTATTGGTTTTTTTGAAACTACGAGTTTTTGATTGAAACGAGCAGCCTTTTTTACAGGGAAAGTTCTTTATTAAGGCTTTTAATACTTATTTACTTACCAAGTATTTGCATGCTTAAGAAGATTCTTTGCTCTAGCATGAGGGCCCTCATACCTGACATTTGTGTACTTAATTGATGTTAGAAGGATTATTCTATTATATTAAGTTAATAATTTATTGTTAATTTAACATGCTTAACGTCAGAAAACAGTTACATTTCATGGAAAGCTAACAAAACTATTTCTCTATCACACATGTGATGACAACACATAAATTCTATTTTATTTCAAAAACGGTTCCTTTTAACTTATAATTTATTTAGTTCAGTTGTTACAAGTAATGTATATTTGTAAGTTTGCACTAGATTAAGTATATTTCAGTTCAATTCAATACATCTTCAAATTAGTTGAAAAGAATAGGGGCTTACAGTTTCGTTTCTACTGATCATATATGAAAATTGAAACTCAGGGCTTTACTAATTATCCAAACTCTGGAGACTTTACTAGAACTAAATAATACAGTTATTAGCTTATGTAATAATGTTAGTATTTGCCTGAACCCATTTAGATGCACTTGAAAGTTTACTTAAGCATTTTGAAGCTTGATCTTAGATTCATGCATGTATCTACTTAACTATAAGCCAAATAAGAAAGACAAACAGCATAAGATGTGTTTTATCTTGCCATACTCTGAGATGGAAGCTTTCATGTGTTGATTGCTACCCCCTTTGGATTGAATCTTTTCTCCGTTTGCTTTTGTTGAAAGTAGTATTATCTTATGAAAGTGTTATCTTTTGTTGAAAGAACCATGTTTGGCATGATATTCGTAATGTGTCTATGTTCGTAAGCAAAACAACATTTATCTTACTAAATCTTTAAGTACACAGTTTTTTTGAAAGAATATATTATATATTTTCTGTTCAACTTGTAGTTAAGTTTAAGTTCTTAATCAGTTGCATAAATTCAGAATGGTGTGAACTTTGAATGTCATGTGCGGTAGTTGTTTCTCTTAGCTCATGTTGAGGTGCATGTATGGCAGTGTAATAGGTATTTCATGTAAAATGTATGACGAAGTCTCAAGTTTTTTATTCGGTTGCACTTCACAGCTGAGAAGTGATGAGAACTCCAGGCTGCTGTTTCATAAAACATTGCTTTAGAATGAGGTTTTTTTAAGGCTTAATGCTCGTGAACTCGTTTAAAATGGTTATTTTTGTCAGTATTTTGGTTTTTTGTTTGACTTTTTGAACATGTTCTTGATTTTACTACTACATTTTTTTCCGAGTTCAGTAACTATTTATATGCATTGAGCTTCTTTTTTTTTATTATTATTATTATGGTTGGATCTCATTTATGTGCATGTATGCATTGTGGTTAATAATTACTATAAGTAGAGGGTTTAATGAAAATATGGGGTGAAGTGGGGGCAATACAGAGAAAGTAGGGAGAGAAGCACATGGACCCCCGCAGTTGGCGCTGCAAGGGAAGGGCCCAGTTGCTGATACAAGTAGAGCCTGAGTGGTGGAGCCTTTCGGTGCCTTATTAATAACAATCCCACTTATCTCCATCTCTCTCTTCCCCTACATTTTCCTAGATTTGTTCCTTTTTGGAACAGCAATTGAGGCCAAGGGGGAAGATTGGACCAATTGTTATACCCTTCAAAACCCCTCAAGAATTTATATATTCCTGAGCCAGTCCTTGCATTTCATGATTGAGGACAAGACACATTAAAAGATGAGGCATAATTATGCACTTTAAGTAGGATTAGCCACAAAGGGTTAGTGAAATACTGTTAAGATTTAAGACTTTAGAAAGACCTCCACTAGTAGTGGTTTCTGTAGCGGATTAAGTAACTGGGAGTTGTAGAAGATGTGATATTAATGAATGTAATATTTTGTTGTCAGTTAAGAGTGCGTGCCTTCCGGGTTATCTATCTATAATTTTGTGGGTGGGTTTATTTTTTGTTAGGCAGTTCTTTCTTTTCCTAGGGCCGTACTCTTCTTCTTCAGTCACTGACTGGACACGACCAAACATTTCTCTCCTCCCTCTTACTTTTACTGTGTCCAACAATAACAATAAACAAGGAAATTTTTTTTGGTTTGTGGGTACCTCTCCCAATGCAATGCTCATCATACAACTATGGCATGATGTATGTAACATCACATCCATGCCCACTTGGAATCTTTCCTTTCCATTTGTTTTTCTCCACGGGCCCCACTTCCTTGTCTATCTCTTCTGAACTTTTTAGCCCTAGCCTGCTAGGGCATCTCGACTGTAGTTTCTTCTCCAAAAATTCTTGTATACTAATTTAATCCACATCTAATACATGAGTTAAGTGTTATTCTACATGGTATGCATTTGTGTCTGTATATCTATTCTACAAGAGTACCCAGTGTTGTGTTGTTTTTTCCATGCCTCAATTTTCATTTTCAGTGCTAATGAATCACAATCTAATAAAATTCATTGAAAAGGGCAACTTTGAAGCAAAATTGGATGAGATTTGTTGAACAAAATAGAACTTGCATAACCTATTGACTCTCATGACAATATTCCTCTAAACACAAGACTTAATGGTGTTTTCACTCGCCCTTAAGATATATAAAGCGTGAAATGATGCAGATGACGGAGTTGGGTCATCGGATGAAGAAGGGAGTGGAGGGGAGGCCGAGGTAGAGGGCGATGGATTAGGGCGGGGAAATGAGGATAGAGAGCTTAAGGACAAGCTGTTGCAGAAATACAGTGGCTACATTAGCAGTTTAAAGCAGGAATTTTCAAAGAAGAAGAAGAAAGGGAAATTACCAAAGGAAGCTAGGCAAATGCTTCTCAATTGGTGGACCATTCATTACAAATGGCCTTACCCTACGGTAGGTAATCTGTTAGAGTAATTTAATTGAAAAAATTGAAACCCTAACCCTGACTGTAATATATTATGGGTTTGCAGGAAGCGGATAAGGTAGCTCTAGCGGATGCAACAGGGTTAGATCAGAAGCAGATAAATAACTGGTTCATTAACCAAAGGAAGCGCCACTGGAAGCCATCTGAGGACATGCAGTTTGCTGTTGTGGACAATGTCTTTGGCTCCTTTTTTTCTGGTCTTAATTGAATTTATTTTAGCTTTATGTACATTTATTCATGTTAACTTGTTCCTGTATTCCATCTGCCTAATGGTTTACTTTTTCTTGTGTACCTATTTTAACCCATCTATTTATTCAACTATTTCTTTGCTCTTATTCTTGCTGATTTCATGTCTTCAATTTTATGTTTTTAATCGGGTCTAAACAATAATCATTTGTTTCTAATTTTTCAGTTCATTGCTAAGTTTCTCAAGACATTTTTTGTTAAATCATTACCATTTCCCCAATGATCCTTTCAACTTTGAAAAGGTATCCTGCGCTTCTTAAATTTAACAAAATTTGATTAAATTGTTTATTGAATCTCACACATATTAGTTTCTGATTTATTTGAAAATTTTCGTTTTCTTTGTTTTTCTCAAATGAGATGTTGACACGTAAAATTTTATACTTTTAATTAAGTTGAGTAAGTTAAAGGGCAAATAGGTGAAAATGAGACAAATGGGCGTATTGAGGCATTTATTTTATAAGATTACTCATGGCCTTAAAAATGGGGAAATTGTAAAAAATAAAGGGTTTGTGAAATTTATTTACAAAAATACGTTTCAATTTATCCTTTGCATTTTATAAGCAATTTTAAGTTTTAGTTTTCACTCTATACGTTCTATATATACACTGTTTTATCAAGTTTCAGTTACTTCCTCTTTTTGCATCGCGCATTTCTTCCCATCAAAATCTCTCTTCCTTGTTTAGATTATCCTCGATTTTCTCTAGATCGAAGTTTCTTCAAGTTTCTGCTCTCTGCAATTCTTAAATTCTCTGCACAATTCCAATTTTCTAGCTTTCAGTCAGTTTTTTTTTTCAATTGAGAATGAGGATCCATGGAGTTGAAATCCTGTTGTTGATGATAGATTTCGTTTTGTCTTTTTTTCATTTTGTCTCTTTGTGTTTGTTTTTGTTGTTAATTGGTAAAAGGATGATGCAATTTTTATGCTGTAATTGATGTGAGGATTTCATCAGGCTGTATGCAATTGTAAATTTATATACTAATCTGATTTGTATTACTATCGTTGGTCTTGGGAAGCCTGCTCTTCAAAGTATTTCTGAACTTAAATAAGCTGATTAGGTGTAAATAATTATCTTACATGTTTAGATAATTTCCTAATGCATTTTCATCACTTTTCAAGATTAATTTAATACAACTTGTTCTTCATACCATTTAGATACCAGTTACCTACTAGATTCTAACAAGATGTAGAAAATTACAAGCTAAATACCAGTTAGATACTAGATTTTTAACAAAATGCAAAAAACTACAAGCTAATACAACTTCAATACCAGTTACTTACCAGATTCTAATAAGATTCAGAAAATTACAAGCTAAATACCAGTTAGATACCAGTTTCCTACCACTTTCTTACTAGTTTTGACATTTTTTGTTCTTCATACTAGTTAGATACCAGATTCCTACCATTTTTAATTTCAATACCAGTTAGATACCAGTTTCCTACCACTTTCTTACTAGTTTTGACATTTTTTGTTCTTCATACTAGTTAGATACCAGATTCCTACCGTTTTTAATTTCAATACCAGTTAAATACCAGTTAGATACCAGTTTCCCACCACTTTCTTACTAGTTTTGACATTTTTTGTTCTTCATACCAGTTAGATACCAAATTCCTACTGTTTTAATTTCAATACCAGTTTCCAACCACTTTCTTACTAATTTTGACATTTTTTATTCTTCATACCAGTTAGATACCAGATTCCTACTGTTTTTAATTTCAATACCAGTTAAATACCAGTTAGATACCAGTTTCCTACCACTTTCTTACTAGTTTTGACATTTTTTATTCTTCATACCAGTTAGATACCAGATTCTTACTGTTTTAATTTCAATACCAGTTAGATACTAGTTTTCTACCACTTTCTTACTAGTTTTGACATTTTTTGTTCTTCATACCAGTTAGATACCAGATTCCTACTGTTTTAATTTCAATACCAGTTTCCTACCACTTTCTTACTAGTTTTGACATTTTTTGTTC
>CATIWQ010084299.1:0-57368 GCA_949673415.1 Euphorbia schlechtendalii | reverse complement strand
CACAAGAGAGTAATTAGTGAAGGGGGGTTGAGTGATTTTACCTTGTGAGTAAAATTGGGGTGTTTCCAACTATCCTAAAAATATACCTCGAGTTTGGGTATACTTGAGAGAGCTTGTATTGTGTATTCCCATTATTTATTAGTGGAGTTATCGGTGCCCAGTTGTTTTTCCCTTTCAAGGGTTTCCACTTAAAATCTCTGTGTCGTCTTTATTGCTTTACTTGTTTTACTATTTGTTGTTGCGAATCTATTTTAGTTAACACATATCACCAGGCTACCGAATTATCTGTTTGGGACCTAACACATATATGGTAGGCTCGTTTAAGCTCGTGAACTCGTGAACTCGAGCGAGCTTTTCATAAACCCGAGCAAAGCTAAAATTTTCTATGCTCGACGAGCTTCAAGCCAGACCCGACTATTTCAGTTCACGAGCCGAGTCCAGCCAAGGACCGTTCGGCTCGTTAAAACCCCTACCGAGTTAGTGAAGGGCTAAAAATAAAAGAAATGTGAAATTTAGTGTTATTTAAGACTTTTTTTTTATAAATATAGATATAGAGTGCAGGTACCCTCTCACTTCACTTTGAGATGTTGTGATGGGAGAGATCTTGGGTTAAATAAGGGATAAAAACAGAAATTATTATTGGATTTGAGAATTTTCTTATAAATATAAATCTTTAAAGAGGTATGATCTCTTATCGAGCCATCTATTAACATTGGATTTGAGATTCATGAACTTGTGTAATGATGATATTTTTTATTTGTGGAACTCAGAAATTAATTGTAAATGTATATAAAATTAGTCGAACGACATATATCTTTTATTATGTTAATTCGGTATCTAATTTCTTGTTCTGAATATCATACATTTGATATTTAAAATTGATCCATTTATCAACATCTCAAGTTATAGAAGGATACTTTCTTGTTTTGAAAAATAAAAGAGAAGTTATTTAAACTCTCATAATATTATATGGAAGTATGATATGAGTCCATAAAAGAAAAAAAAAGAACATCGTCACAAGCTTTCATAAATACAAAAACACACAACAATTAAAATTTATTCCGAAAAAATTAGCTAATTAATTTTACACATCGGTTAACTAATTAAATTTTTCTTTACATGCATTAGCAAAGTATTTATCAATTTGAGTCTTGACCCATAAATATCTTCAAATCAAATCAATTTTCCAAAATATGTTTCATAACAAATGTCATGATGAAAAGAAGGGCCAAAAATAAAGGTTCAATTATGTCATAACAGCAAACATGCACATATAATCCTTTACTTTCTCAAAAGAAAAAAAACACCAAAACATTATATAATGGATATGAAAATAACGTAGTTCTTTATAAAAGTGTTGTAATATATTTTAACATTTGTGGTGAATATTATACAATAGATTTAAGTTAACTTTTTGAAATTTTTATTGCTTTGCTTTACAAGCTGGTCAAATTAGCTTGTGAAGCTTTTTATAATATAGAAAAAAAGAATATAGATTGTTTGGTGATGACTTATATTTTGATTTAAAAGTTGATTTAAGTTGACTATTTTATAAAGGTTTAATGCATTTATAATTTTTTGAATTTGTTGAAAATGAGTTTTTGTCATCTTTAACTTTCAAATATGTCAAATACTCTCCTGAATTCAGCTTGGTTGGAGAGAAAAAAAGATAAAAAAAATGAAATATTTGAAAAGTCAAACAAACTATAAACTGACACGTGGCAATGAGGGTAAAGTGACGCATTTTAATAAATACATGGAGTTATTTATCACATTTTAAAGTTTTGAGTGACAAGAGTTCGTAGATGCATTAAACATTTTATAAACACATAAATCTTCACAACAAACACATAAATTTTATATAAAATAAGAGTTTTCATATATATGTCAATTCAAAAATGTATTCACATTTGTACAACTTAATAATCGGCTTCATCAACTTACAAGATATACTGATATAGCTATTGATAACGTAAACTAAGTGAGAAGAAATTCAAGTTCAACTCTCATTAAATACATTTGTAGCAATGAATGAGTAATCTTAACCATAACTAACCTGAACAAATTTATCTCAATAAAGATATTTGTTATTATTACAAAAAAAAAAAGGTCGCTTTATCAAACAATTCTATTGCATGTAATTCAATAATACTTCAACTATTTATTTTTAATATGCTTAAAAATAATAAGTTAAGTTAAGCACACCAACAGCAGTAATGCATTCTTGTTGACAAGTAACTATAAACGAAATGAAGTTGTTTTAATAATCGTTTTTATCACTCCAACAAACAAGTCAAAGTTACATAAACTTTTGATTTTAGTACAAAGGAAAGTAAGATCAGAAAAGTAAGAACCTTTCAGTTGTTCAAAAGAACATAATTAATAGTTTTATGAAAAAAGAAAAGAAAATGAAAGAGAAATTAAAGGGAAGAAAAAAGGTTGTGGTAAAAAGCATAGGAGTACTAAAGTGGAGTCAAATCCGAAGCCCAACAATGGGGCCCGGCCACCAAAACGGCGACACTAATGGAACCGCACGTGGTCTTTTTTATAGTCCCATTGCACGTGTGCATGTTTTGCTTTTCCAAACTTCAACCATATACAAATTCAAATTATTTTAATTTTCTAAAGCAAAATTGACTCAAGTTGAATGTTAAATAATACTAGTAGTAGTATTAAAATAAACACATAGGGATTAGAAAATAAATAGTAGTAGTAGAAAAAGGGGGGAAGGGGCAGACCAGACCAGAGCCAGCCTGGCCGTCAAGCTGTCGGAACAGTCAAACAATCGTCATGTTTTCTGGATTTTTTCAGATCCCAATTCATGATACCCTCATCTATTTCTTTTTCTTCCTTTCTTATGTTCAATTATTGACTTTTATTATATTGGGAATATATAATTAAATATACAGCAAGTGATGACATTGTTTTCTTTACCAGATTCTTAATATGCCATTTAACATATACTTAGAGTAAGTTAGAAGTCGATGCGCCCCTGTGCTTTTTCAAATTTCGCATATGTAAAAATATGTTTTTCCAAAAAAAAAAACATATATAATTAGATTAAAATTGCCGAAAACAATGTCAAAAAACGCTTGTGTTCTACTTCTTACACATGTTAGTAATTTTAGACTATTTGGTTCAGCTTACCAGATCAATACAAATATTACCAAGTTACTTAAAAAAATTCAAATAGTAGCTAAATTTGGCCATTTAAGATGGTGAACTTTTTTGAAGTCAGCTCCTCCTTAACATAAAAACATATTAGTTGGGTAAAAAAGAAGACAGTTTTTCGTGGGTAAACGGGTAAAAAATGCTTTAACCATTGAAAAAAAAGTTGGGGTTGGTGTAAATTGGGAACAGATGAAGCTAATAACAGTGCTATAATTTTAGCAACAGTACAAACGAACATTGGATTTGTTTGAAATTTGATAGGATGAGACCATCAAACCCCCAACTAAATTTGTATAACAAAGCAGTTGGGTGGGGCAAAAAAGAACAAAATGACATCCATAAAAACATGAAACTAAACCAAACATTTTCCAACATTATCTCAACAGGTGCGACTTAAATGACCTCTCTAATATTCTACAGCCTAAAATGTGCATTTTGTGATAAGTAGACTTAACCAATTCAACAACCACAATATTCACAACATACCAATCCCTTGGCAATTGTTAGGTCTAGTTTTATTCCTTTTTTTCGACTCGGTTGTCAACTGAGCATACGGAAAAAGCTCGAATTCAATCTCAAGCAGAGCAGCAAATGAGTCAGAAACACAACAACCTAAGAAAGCAGGAATCTAAGGCCAAAAATAGTTGATCACAATAGTAAAAAGTACTCAAATTACATATAAGTTCAACAAAAATTATTAAGAAAACATTAGAGTTCAATATTCGGTTTATCCGAGAAACACGTAACATAAAACAATTGAAAATTCTCATATTCCACACCATATTCATGCAAATATGCTTAGAGGACTGGCCTTATTTGAAGCTCCTAGACCGTTTTCACCATTTTGCATCCCTGTGATCCATGGCCTGCAAACACCGTAACGAATTTTTAATTACAATCAAGAACTTTAGTTCCAAATCGAATAATTAACTCTTTCTTGTATTGTTTTTCTACGCTTACCTTGCATTGTTGTCACTGGTGGCTGGATTCATCAGAATCGTCAATCTTTTCGCAGTTTTTTTAAAGACGCTGCAAAGCCAACAAGTATGAAACTAAAAATTCAGTAAATGTAATACTACGAAAACAAGTTGCACCATTAATGTCAAATTAATGGTGATTATATACCTGAATGGTTCATCTCCAGTAGGTTTAACAGCACCAGTTGCGTCTCGGTAAAGCACATGGTTAGACATTTCTGATTTTTCTATTCCAAACATGTCGGCCAGCTTACTGTGAAGTTCTTCATAAGAACCAAGAGCAGATAGGTCGAGGGTTCGACCCACATCTTCAGATTCCAAGAAAACCTTGCAGTGACCAGCATCCAAACCAGTTTCGCTGCTATGAATACTCTGCCATGACAAACCAGTACTGGCTGACTTTTCCGGCGAGGTTTGTTGCTCATGAGTTTTTGCCTTTTCGGGACTCTCATCACATGAAAGTGAAAACTTTGCCGAAAGAGATTCAGTAGAACAGCTGAGAGAAATTTGCTGCTCGGTAAGTATCGGCTGACCGAAGAGCAGAAATTGGTGTTGCTTTACATTGTGAGACTTCTCAGAAACCGTGTTCGAGTTGCCGATTGTCAGCAAGCAAGATATGTTCTCATTGCTGTTAACCTGTCCTTTTGGGAAATTTTCGGGAATTCTAGAAGGGGAATTAAACCGCTGGAGACTGGACAGAAATAGCCCTGACTGCAGTTTGTTGTTAAGTTGGAGATCTGATAAAGATATTCCAAACTGAGCATGCCTGGCTCCCTGTATGCCTGCAGGAGTGTTATCACACAAAGGGCTGCTAGGGCCAAGGGGGTTGCCTGAAAATGACGGCAATTGAAATTGCCCGTCAAGGGGAAACTCCAAGTGTTGCGGAAACCGCAGCTTCTTTCTTGGAGGTGAGAATGGTGACAGGTGGATCACTGGCATATTGGATACCAATTCAACCAACCATGGGTTCACTCGTTTTACATTTTGCAGCAAATCTGGTTCATCCCATGTCACCTGCAACGGAATGAATGGCACATACAAGGGAACAGTCAATAAAACCACAAAATTTCAACTCTTCTGCCTGATTCTGAATGAAAATTTCCCATGTAAAATCCATAAAATAACGAACTTATAGAATCACTAGTAAAGCATGGTGTTTTATACTTTACTAGCACGTTGACTACTAAATCCTTGAGGGAAGAAACAAAATTAATTAACAAAATCAGAAAACAGACTAGATGGATTAGGCGAAGAGGCATCATAATTTGCAAGAGAATCCCCAAATAAATTATTAAATAAACCTCTTTTGTGATGACTTAAAACATGACAGCCACCATAATTTGTGCATCATTTATTGAATATACCGTGTCAGACAATACCATCTGCTTCCATGTGGAGATAATTAAACAGTCGAAGGATAAAATTAAACATTTCTCAATTCCAGTAAAAGGGATATAATCTGTATCCAGATCAACCAAATCACACGGAATGTCCAACTAAAAAGCTCAAGGACAAAATCATGTGGACCTTGTTAATCAATACGGTGATTTCGACATAAATAAGCAGTACTCTTCATCTGTATCAACTTATGGCAGCCTTCAAAATATGGTAAATTTTCCAGAAAATCCAACTGACGGTCTACAGAGATGAGCTAAACATAAGTAGAGCCTAGTAGGTTTTCTTATAATTTCTCCGAAAGTCACTTACATTTTTTTAAATGACTTTTTTTTACTTTTAAATTAAAAAAAATTATTACAAACACTTCAACGAAGGAATCAAAACTTTAAAAATGGTTTAAATTCCAAAAACAAATGGGACTAGAGCATTTTCAAAACTTTAAAAATGGTTTAAATTCCAAAAACAAATGGGACTAGAGCATTAATCAGTAAAAGAAGGAGATTAAGAACCTGAAGTAATCGCCAGGGAGAATGAGGCCAGCGAATAGGATCTGAATACTGAACAGAGGCCACAGTACCCATAAACCAGCTGATTCTTGAAGAATCTTCTGTTTCAAAAGCCATTTTGAATCTCATACCGGAGCACCACTGGATCCTCATCGCCGCCCTGACCGAGGAAGCCTTCACACAGAACTCCGGTGTGCTTGCCCGTGGGTAATACACAACCTCAAACGGTTGTCCGTTGGCCGCAAGCGCCGCCGCATCTAAAACCTCTTCAGCCTTCACTCTTCCTTTTGCTCTCAGTCCTCCATTTTTCGTTCCTTTGCTCTCGTCTTTGAGAAATAGGGAAAATCCGCCGTAAGGATTTACGCAACTCGAATTTGTAGTCCACCCGGATGTAGGTGCAGAATCCGACCCGTTTCTGATCCCCGCTCCACGCTTGGCACGGCGGATGCCGACGCAGAGTTCTCCATTTTCGGCTCTTAAAAACACAATAGAATCACCGGCAACCAATTTCTTCTGGTTAACAAAAGTGCTCCACCCCGTAGTCAACAAATGCCTTCTCGGCGTTCCCCTGTAAATATGCCTGAACTTCCAAATCTCGCCGTGAACATCCTTAGCAACCACCGTCTGCACCGGAGGATCGGCGGAGTAATCCAGCCGAGGAAATATCGTCTCCGCACAATATCGCGGGACAGAGAAACCGCCGCCATTATTAGCATCAGACTGCGTCAGCGTTTTGGCAAAAGAAGACGGTTTATCTGTGCTATTACCAGTACTATCACATAAACCGATTTCTTCTTCAAAATCAAGCTCGTTGTTCGGCAGCGGGACGAGGCTTATTTTAGCGTAAACTTCGTCGGTTTCTGCGTCGGCGAGATATTTGACGGCGGCAACGCGGCAGAGTATGAGAGCCGGAATTCGGAGCGAGGATGAGAAATCGACGGATGACTGAGAGTGCTCGGCGTGGCCCTGTGGAAAATAAAATACTCTCGTGTTCGGCGGAGGGATCTGAACCATACTTCCGGCACAGGCGTTCCATAACTGCGGATCCAAGCTTTTCTCCATCTCTTTCATGGCTACTTACTGCGCAGTCCTGGAAACGCAACAACAATGGCAGAAAAATTCAAAATCTATACAAAAAGGAAAATGGAAGGCACAGTTCATTAATTAAGGACAAGAATTCTCACAATTACGTCAATCAGTACCTGAAATTGAAGAAAAATACACCGTGAAGTAGAGACAAACTGAACAGAAGAGAACTGTGCTCCACTCTCTCTGCTACTTTTCAGAGCCTCAAAATAGATCAAAATTTGAACAATAACTACAAAAATTGACCTCGCAATCGTTAAATGCAAAATGAAAATGAAGATATTGAGAACAAAAAAATCCTCAAAAATCAATAGCTAATTTCAAATTAATTATTCTGGTCCTAGACATAGCAGAAATATTGAAGTTCGTGACAGTATACATTCATGCAGAGATATTAATCGGCGATCAGAGATCAGATTTAAAACAGTAGCAGCTTAAATCCACCATTAACAATCCTACAACTGAGAATTTAAAGCTCGCACTATCTTCCAAAACAACAGTCTCTCTTTTCTTCCTTTTCTCAATATATTTTTGTTTTTATTTTTGTTGCTTTTTATCAGATCTCAACGCTCTCCGCAGAACCGAAAGGAAACAAATAAAGAAATATCTTGAATGGACACATAAAGTAAACTATGTGTTAATTTATTGAACCAGGGAATTTAATTTTATTTAATTATTATTGTTATTTTATTGAGTATCTCGTGTGGCGATATTAATGGCTTGGGATAAAAACAAATAATACTATTCAGTAAAAAGGACAAAACACAACATATCTTTTTAACCCATATATTAAAAATAAAAAGATGAGAAAAAAGGAAAAAATGGAAATTAGTATGTCGGATTAAAAAATCATTATTGACATGGCCCATTGGATTGGCAATTCAGGCCAGTTTTTACAAATAGGTGGTTGGTTATAAATGGCTTTTGTGGCGCGTGTCCTTATGTATGAGACTGGTTGTATGGACTGTGAATACACGCGCATCCTCGAGTGTGAGTGTGAGTGTGATGGAGTGAGCGGTCTCTTGGTCGGATTTTTGTACGTACTGCTGACCTGAAGCTGATGGTTTGTTGGGGTAAAAATAATAAAACGAAAAGATCCCTTTTTTTCATCTTTTAGTAATATTAATTTTTATTTGTGGTTTTAAAGACTGTTTTTCAAATATATACATCATAAATATCGTTTTCAAAATATATACTTCATAAATACCGTTGTAACAAATAAGCAAAAAACAAATTAGTTTATGTGATAGAAATGCCGTTTTTGTAATAAAAACTAATAGCATTCAAATGTAGTGATTTAAATTTTATATCTGAACTGTAAATAAATTTTAACACTGTTCTATATAATATCATGCAAATCATAACTCATAAATTTATAGATTGGCTATCTAAGAACAATTCCAACCTTTTTCTCCATATTCCATTCTCCAAACTCTATTTTGCAGGATTTATAGTGTTTTTTCTCTAACCATCTTTCTCATTTTCCATTCATCATTTCAGATTCCAATAAAGTAATAGTATTTTATTATTATTATTATATCAATTTCTTTGCATCAAATCTATTCTCAATAACCAAAAAAGTATCAAACACATTAAAATAAATCAAAATAAATAAATTTTATTAATATAATAATTATTCCTCATTTTGGGGTTCCCCATATGTAGGGAACCCCATTTTGAGAATATACTATATGGGGAATGGTTGGACTTAACCATTCCCCATATTCATTCCCTATTTTGGAGAATCCTCCAAAATAAGGAACCATTGAAAATGCTTTAACATTGTAAATTATTTATTCTGGTATTTTTTTTATCATCTATTATTATTATTATAATACATAGTACACTATGCACGTTTTTAAAACTAATACACACCCTTTACATTATCATTGATGCTGGGATGTTGGAGACCCGCATCAGATTTAAATAAATCTAAATATTAGCATATAAATGGTATAAATTAAACATTAACCTAAATATAAAATCTTTTTGTGCTCACTTATAAAATCTCTTAATAATAATAATAATAATATTATAGATTAACCAATAAAAATTACAAATGGAAGGACGCACAACTTTCATTTGACCATTTTATTCTAAATACCTCTTATGTCCATCCACACATAAAGTTAAGGCCCGTTTCAGGAAATTGACAGCCCAAGTTAATAGGTGAATTTAATATTTATGAAAAAATATTTTTGTACAAGTAGGAACTTGGTTAGCATTTTAATCAGAATGGATCGTTCCTCCCAAGTATACCAGGAGGACCATTTAGGGTCTTAAAATTTTAATTCAAATAAAGTTAAAATATAATAATTTTTAGAGCTTGTTTGATATTACTTTTCAAGATATTATCTCAACAAGTTAATTTTACAAATTTTTATAGAGTTACATAATTTAATTTTGAACAATACATTTTAATCCTTCATACTATTATATTATGAATTGTTTGATTTATTTTTTCCAAAATCAACTTTGATATTTATAGGAAAAGCTTGAATATAAACTTTTTACAAAAACAAATTGAAAAAGCGCATCCAAACTGACACTTAGTTATAAGTTTTAACAAATGTTTCTTTATCATTATAGTTTTATTTATACTATCTTTCACAAGTATTATTTCATTAATGTTTATATCATTACAAATTTTTTTCGATTTAATATTCAAACTAAGAATATTTGTGATATTATTCTAAATTGAAAAAAATATGTTCAATATCTTAAATGTAATAACAGAAGTAAAATTTCAAAGTTTTCACATAGAACTCAAATTTTTTATTTTGTCCATAAACCCTGATAACTTAAAAACATGCCTGAATTTATGATTCAAATATGACATTAAATACAATTTTATTTATTATGTTACATCAGAGGGATAACTGAAACTTAACTCATACAAGTGAAAAATGTACAAATAGTTTTATGTATACTTTTGTTATGATTATTATTCTTAATCTTCAAAATGTTATTATTGTTATTGAACAATTACATTTATGACGTCGAAGCTCAAAATGTAGGGCAAAATTGATAATTACCTCTCAAAACTAATGCAAATGTATTACTATAACTGCAAATTAGTGAAATGTTTCATTGTGTGAAAGTAAAGGTAATGACTTATTTGTAAATAATAAAATTAACGTAGAAAAATAATTGAATGAAATATTAGAAATTACCTGTTAATGAATACATATACTCTAAATGTTTTATTGGGTCATTTTGGTTCGTGAAATATAACATGGTTCCAAACTTGTAAATTCTCACATTCAATTCGTCAATAATTACACAGTCGCTTATTTTTCAAGTTTTTTCGCACTTTCACAATTGTTGTCATAATACTTGTATCAACCCATTAGTTAATAGGGTTGCCCAAACCAAACTATACATAAAAAAATATTCAAAACTCCCGTTAGCTTGAGGAGTATTTTTCAATTTAAAATGTTTCTTTTATCTCCTCAGGGTATGTAATCCTAATTTTTTACTTAATTTAATGACATGTCATCAATGAACTAATTACCTCGATTTATATGAAATTAGGAATTTCAAAATCTGCTATTAGAAAGTGAAGAGCAATTGGGATGAAATTCTATAGTCCAAAGAGGATACACAAACAATTAAGATGGACAGATATTTGGTTTCATAGTTTATTTTTTGTTGTCTAAGTTTAGATTTTAAATTATTAAATATGTTTTTTCAAACATATTAAATTTAACCAATTAAAGTATCTTTCCAATAATAACATCCAAAACAAACATTGACAAAGACAATATACCATATTTGGCCACTAAAAACATTAATTTTGGCTACTTCTCCCTCAATTTCACTAGCATCACCGTTGTCACATGCCATCTCTTTCTATTTAAGCATATTAATTGATTGCAAATTACCAAAGTTTGATGGAATTCTGTTCTGTTTTTTTTTTTCGAGTTTTCATATTTTGTCTTTGCTTCAAGACAACTACATCTCTCTAATTTTCAATACACTTGGATTAAAAGCTCAATGTTTAAGGACTAGTAAAATTAGATTTGATGTAATCCTCAAAAACCATTTGCCCGAAAGCAATTATTGTCAAGACTAACTTATTGATTATAAATTTTTTAGGGTCAAAATCCATATTGTATATATACTTCTCTATAACATAAGAGTGTTACTTGTTTAATCACGGAAGAGAAAGAAATTAAGAAAAAGAAAACGTTATAAGATTATTAAATTAAAGACATAAAACCGTGATCCAAAGGTAATTTTGAAGAATGTAAAATTAGAGTTTATATGTGAGAATTGTCCTACCTAATTGGTTAAGATGTGAAACTATGATCTTAAAAATCACATATTTAAAATCCATATTCAAGTACGTTGAGATGATGTTTATCTTTAATATTATTATTGTAATTCCAATAAAACAAAAAATTTTTAAAAAATATTTAAAGTCTATACGTCTGCAACAACCATATTAAAGCAAAGAAAAAACAAAAGCCGGAAAACAAATTCCAAAATCACCAAGTAACTAGGGTTACTAAGGTTAGTATAAAAAATTAAAACCCTATTTTTTTTACTAATTACTCATTTTCTATCAAATTCACCGCCTCTCATTCTTGTTATCAAAACCCTAATTTTCTACCCATCTCAACCCATCTACCCCTTGATTGGAATCAATATTTTTTTTAATTCAATTCATTATGTAGGAGATTTTTAAATTTTCTATGTAAAATAATTTGATTTCTTCCAAATATAATGGTTCAAAACACACAATTAAGGATTTTTTTAAAAAAAACAGCATGTTTATTCCTTACCCACTCCTTCCTTCATAGTACACACCACTAAATTTTTTCATTTTTATTGAAATTTGATAGACTATAAGAATAGAGGGCCGGTGAAATTTGGAACGTTGGCTTACCTATGTCTCACCAATGATGATGCAATCTCTAATCATCATAATAATTAATTATAATAGGATTAATGCATCACTACGTACCTGAATTTGTCCCAAAAAATTAACTGCCCCCTGAACTTTTAAAGTGACCCCGTAACTCCTTCAACTTTAAAAAAATGCATCACTTTACTCCCTTTATGTCAGTGTCGTCTTCTGGTTGGTTTGATTTTTCAAATATATAATTTTTCTGATTTTCTTTCTCCAATCAAAAGCTGACACATGTCATTGAGGGAGCAAAGTGGTGCACTTTTTTAAAGTTAAGGTAGCCACGGGATCACTTTGAAAGTTCAGGGAGGTTGTAGATTTTCTGGGATAAATTTAGGTAACTAGTGATGCATTAAGCCATTCTAATAAGCGAATAAAATAAGTTTATAATTATCACTAATAAGCTATAATCCCTCATTTATGAATTGAAAGGTTATGGTGAAGTAACAACATCACTACCAGTACCGACATGAAACATGAAGACAATTAGTTACACAATTAAGACCACCTTAAATGAAAGACTATTTGTAATGTTATCAATTTATAGATAAAAAAAATTAAGAGATGAGAAACCAAAAGGAAAGCCCTGCTAAAAAATTTATATAGAAAGCAGTTGGTGAAGAATATACATATTGATATTACCCACAAAAACAAGTGTACATCATCATATTAATGAAAATATATATGACTTAATTAATAGCTACTAGATTAAAATAATTTGTTAGCTAATATTGATGGTTATCTTAGCCAAATTTCTTATCTAATTATACCTTAATTAATTATTGTGCTGTCCCTTTTGCCAAGCCAAATCAACCACATGTTTTGGTTTACCCTTGGGGCCAGTTAGCACGTTGAGTTGTCAATTCTCAAACAAGGAAAAAAACAATAATATATCTTTTGAATCCTTAAAATGTAACAATATAATTTTCACATAAAAAATATATAAAAACAGATTGATGATTATTATTGTTATTTGTAACAACACCCTTCTGGCGAGGTGGTGCCAAATTTGATCAGATTATGATATATAACAAATTTACTGATAAAAAGTAAAATTACCACAGTAAACATTTAAAAGAAAATAAACCGGAGCTAAGAGTTACCTTAAATCGACCTTTTCATTCTATTAAAATAAGATCAGTCATTCTATATGTTTTCTCAAACTTTCTATCTACCTTCCATTGCTAATGTATAGTAATAATATTAGCTAATACAAATTTGTTTTGTGATTAGAATTTTTTTTATGGCTATTCTTTTACTCCAATAAGCAAATGCATAGACTAGTTAAACTGTGAAGATGTGACTAGACATGATTAAAAAGGGCGGAGCTGAATAATTTCAAAATTAAAATTTCAATTCCAATGTAAGATTTATTCCAAATATTGACTTTATCTAACTAAAACTTTATCGAGGCGATTGATTATTTTATACTAAAAAGATCGACATGTTCATAGATCGAGGAACTATCAATTCGAGCTAACTCAAGAGAATTACGTTTAAGATATTTTTTTTGTATATGCAACTAATGTCAACTTGAGCTTCCTAAAATTCAAAATTTATTGAACCATAATTCATTTTTGTATAAATACATCAATCCAGCCTTATGAATGACAATTTTATTTATTATGAATTTATATTACATTCAATAAATGTTTTGGACATATTTTTATTCAGTTTAAAATTTTAACTTGACTGCATTAAGACTAATCATATATTCAGAATTCAATTAAAAATGTAATTATACGTAAAAATTAGACATATTTATATAAAATTAATCCTTTTATATTTGTTAAGTCCAAAAAAATTTTAAGAAATAAAATATATATACCGAGTATAAAAATCATCTCGTAAGCAGAATCTAGACTTGAAGTTCTAAATTGTAAATAAACCAAATTCAATTGCTATTTTCAGTAAAAAAATGTGATGAAGTTCGGCTCGAAGTTAACTGGCCCGCCAACCAACCGTTTAATACTAATAACTAACTACACAATGTTAATGCACAAAAATTAAGTGGCAACACTGAAACATACCAACTAATTAATTGGAATTCGAATCTCTGGTTCGAGAAAAAATCGCCATCATCCACCAACTATTTTTATTTTAGAAATAATTTTTCCAATTTTCTCTGGTTGATTCAAATATCTGCAAACAAAGCTTTTTACAAATAATAATAATAACAATTATGATAATAAATAATAACAATTCCTTTTTATTATACAAGGATAATATTCGCTCCAACAATGGGATTATCATATAATGAAGACGTAATAAATGCAATTAACAATTAGATTTATTTGATTTATTAATTAGGCAAAATGCATAGTCCTAAAATTTTTTTTACTAATTCTGTTATTTTTCATCTGAACATATTATCCGTGCTCACGCTAGGTTCTTGATTACCTACGGTGAAAAAATGTCCTCCATTCCAAAAGATTACCAACGTAAAAATATTACTATAAAACTTATTTCATTAAACATTTAATACAATTCCAACCATTTAGTTTGCTTGGTAAAATCACTTTGTATACACGTGTATGTTTTTGTTAATTAATCAAGCAAGTCTCGGTTCTGGACTTAAAATCTCGTATTGAGTGTTTGAAAATATGAGATGAAACTAGAACATTTAAGATCAAGGTATAGTAGGCATGAAAAGAATTGATTAAATACATACTTAGAACCCTAAACTTGACACCTTTCACTACTTGTCACCTTTAATTTTAAGAAGTCTCAACTAGTCCCCTAAACTTGACAAAAATGCACTCGCTAGCCCCCACTCCCCAGTGACATGTGTCACATACTGATTGAAGAGAGAAAAATAAAATTTTGATATTTAAAAAGCCAAACCAATCACAATGTAAAGGGTGAAATTGAGGGGCTATTATGTTAAACTCACAAGGCAAGCAGATCCATAGCTACTACGCTACACTTCCCCACACCTAGCTTAGTCTCCTAATAGAATCCAGCTCATCAATTCGAGTATGATTTTAGAGGGAAAGTTTGATATACAATTCACCTATAATTCAATATCATTTATATTTCAATGCGCTCATATGTGTGTAAATACAAAACTTGAGATCATTTCTCTGTAATTGAAAGTAATCAATACAAAATTCTTCTTCAAGTTTCCGATTTCTGGCATAGTATTAGAGCTTTGATAATGGCAATGAAAAATAATAGAAGAAAGGAGGTTGTTGCAGAATCATTTGCTACGGAAGTAGAATCAGATTCTGAAGAAGAACTAGAGATAACTAAAAAGAGTAACAACTACAAGAATCCAAGTTCAATTCTTATCTCTATTGTTTTGAATGGAAATAACAAATATCTTTCATGGAAAAACTCCATTGAAAGAGCACTCACAATAAAGAAAAGTTGAATTCCATCGAGCAAGATGATGTGATTCAGCAAGAAGTCACAATTGAGTTCAAGAAGTGGAAAAGGAACTAATGTTTACTAACATCTTGGATAGTTAACACCATTTCCAAGGATCTTGCAGAAGGATTTCCTTATGCTAGTTCGACATAGGAATTTTGGAAGGCAATTGAGTATAGATTTGGAGATTGCGGTGGAGCTTTGTTGTCCAAACTTAAGAGAGATATTAGTTTTCTTGAGCAAGAAAATCTTTTTGTTCTTCTCTATTTCAAGAAGTTGAAGAGATATCAGGATGAGCTTTTGAGGCTAAGGCTTAGACCTAGCTAAAAATATAGAAATACAAGGTTGTGCAACTGCAATGCTTTTTAGAGGCTTGTAGATCATGATGAATTGGATAAAATTATTCAGATCTCGATGGGATTAAAAGAGCAATATAATCATGTGAAAAATCAAATTCTCTTGATGGATCATTTTCCTAACACGGACAAAGCATATTCTATGATCAAAGGATTGAGAAACAAAATGAAGTAAGGTTTGAAAAGAAAGTGGAGATAGAAAACTACAGTAATGAATAAGTTTTCAATGTTGCAGCAAACTACTTAAAGGAGAGAGCAAGTGGATCTAGACCTGGAGGCAGATTTTGAAAGGTAAATAAAGATCATTTGTTTTATGACAATTGCTATTCTTACAGACACAAAAAGGATGAATGCTTTGCTCTTATTGGCTACTAGTAAAAAGATTACTCAACTAAGGAAGCCTACATATAGGACTTCTCGTACTAATCAAGATAAAGCTCAGCTAGATCACATGAATTACAAGACAAAAAAATACAAAAAATGCAAAGTATGAGTAAAGAAGATCAAGAACATATGAATGCAATGTTTTAGGATGTGTATAAGATGATGAAAGGCAAACAGTTTCGGGTTTCTTTGGTGAGTTACACCTTAACAGTTTCGGGTTTCTTTGGTGAGTTATACCTTAACAGTTCTTTTCTTGCTTCTATGATAAATTCTACTTAGATTCTTAATAGTGGAACTAGTTCACATATGTCTTTTAAAAAGATGTTATTAAATGAAATGAGGAAGGTTAAAATTCAACATGAGATAGTTTTGCCAGATGGATATATTAAACAAGTAGGTTATGTTGGTATAATAACTTTGAATGAAGATATAAGGCTGAAAAATGTTTTGTATGTATCGGATTTCAAGTATAACCTTTTGTCCATTGGTCACTTAGCAAAACAGTCAAAGATAGAGGTTAGTTTTGGGACTGATTATTGCTATTTGTAGGATCATAAAACTAAGAGGATCTTTGTTGTGGCTTGAATGGTAAATGGATATTGTATAAGCTAGATAAGACCTCATTTGATAAGAAGATAGTTGAGAAGTTTACTAAGTGCAAACTGTTTAGTGCATTGTGTGTAAATGGCTTAAATAAAGCCATAAGTGTAGATAAATGGCTTTTGAGAATAGACCATATCTCTTTTGATTGTCTTAGCCATATTTCAGATGTTGTAATAAGTATCTCTTCACAGTTTGTGAAATTTTCCCTTATCCCAAATAACATCGAGCTAGTTTTAATAGAAGTACAAATTATTCTAATCATGCTTTCCAACTATTATATATAGATGTTCGAGGTCCATATAAGGTTGTTTCGGTAACTGGTGTTAGATTCTTTCTAATAATAGTATATGACTATAACAGAGTAACATGAGTGATTTTGTTGAAATGTAAATCTAAAGTGCCACATGAAATTATAGTTTTCCTGTATATGATAACAAAACAGTTCAATGTCGTAGTGAAGGTGATTATAACAGACAATGAGGTAGAATTCATCAATTCCACATGTACACAACTATTTCAGGATAGAGTAATTTTACACAACAAAACATGTATTTACATTCCACAACAAAATGGAGTTGTGGAGAGGGAACCTAAACACTTATTAGTGGTCACAAGAGCCTTGATACTTTAGGCAAGAATGTCAGATGAATTCTTAGGGGAAGAAACATTAATGGAAATATCAGTTATAAATGTGCTTCCCATTAAGGTGTTAGCATGGAAAAGTCTTTTTGAGATATATATCACAAAAGCCCAAAATAGAGAAGTTTCATATTTTTGGTTCACTTGGAGTCATAGGTCCACAAAAGTGTGCTTAGGGTTTAGCATAGGCAGGAAAGGTTACAAACTCTTTGATCTTGAGAGCAATATGATTTTTATTTCTTGAGTTACAGTTTCCTTTTTCTAGAAAAGTTACTCATAACAATGATATCATACATAACAATGTGGAGGTGGCTTAATCAATTTCATCTACTGAGAGGTTTAGCAGCACAAACAAAATTATTTTTACTCGTGTGTAGATGAAAGACCATGATACAACTTATTGTTCATTAAGTCATTATGATTTTTATCCAAAATCCAAGAAATCAAAGAACCTCTAAAATGGAGAGCAACAATGTAGGTAAAATTGGATGCTTTGGAGAAAAATGACACTTGGGTGATGATGAATTTACCAAAAAAAGGTTATTGCCTCTAAGTGGGTTTATAAGATTAAATATAAGCCTGTGAGAGGTGGATAGATACAAAACCAAACTTATGGTAAACGGCTTCAATCAAATTTCAGGTGTTGAATTCTTTGAGTCCTTTAGCCCTATTGCCAAATCTATTACAGTTAGCATTTTCTTGGCCAATAGATCAACAAAGAAGTGACCTATACATCAATTAGACATCAACTATGCATACTTACATGGCCATGTCGATGAAGATATCTACTTAATGCCTCCACAGGGTTACATCCACCAGAATAAAGACTAAGTTTACAAGTTTCTCAAATCCTTGTATGGATTAAAAAAATATGGCAGGAAATGGCACAAGGATGTCACAAAACAAGTTACTAATTTTTTGGTATCATTAGATTTTAAGGTGATTACTACTTATTCACCCATGAGTCATTTGGGGATGATTTTCTAGCTTTGCTTATATATGTAGATGACATTTTGCTCATGGTGTTTGTTAAACATGAGGTATGCTCTAGAGGCAATTAGGGTGATACATCTTTGATAATTATTATGTATGAACCATTAGATTAATTATTATCATTAAATAGACATCTTCATTTTATATCAATGAATGTATTTGTTGTTATATTTCGGGTTACACACACATTCATTTATATACATGTACAAAATCCACGACTATTCCATAGCGTGGGAGTGCAAGAACATAGTGGAAGTTATGTGGGATGAGAACTCAGAAATGCAATAATAGAAAGTCAGAATATCCTTAGTCATAGTTTTATTAAGATTGAACATCAATGAAGCAGACAAACTAGCATGTGTAGGCTTACTCCTTGGATTGGATTCAAGCAGTTGATCTCACGAGCTGAAGGTGGTACCTTGAGTTAACACATGGATTTATTCAAAGAGATACATTGAATACCGCTATAAGATAGATACTAAAAAATAACTATATCCATGTGTTGGTACCATTTCTTATTGCAGTAGCAATATAAGTATCCTCAAACCTGAGATACTAGTTACCTTATGCAGAAGTTTCTATGCTTGGGATCATACCTAAACATTTCTTATTGCTAGGATGCTAAAAATGATTTCAGGTATAGTATTGACTAATCGTCAGTAAGATGAGTAGTCAAGATAGGATCCATCACTCTTGATATAGTGATATAACTAGAGTTATACCTTAGGGCATTTTGTTGAAGTTAGGAACACACTCTTAAACCTCTAATCAGAGTATGTTATTGATAAATCAAGTTTCTAATCAAACACATTATATAAGGTGAGTGGTGTTCTTCATGAACAAGTCAAACTTCGGGATAAATATGGCTATTAAATGAGCTAACATTTCATCGAACTTAATAAATTGGACGATACTTAAATGATGGAGGGAGTGTATTATATCAGCTACTATTGCAGAACTGGATCAAGTGACAAGTACGTGACCATCCGAGTATCGTGGAATCATGAGCCTTTACTAGAAAGCCCATTTGATCATCTAGAGTCATCAAGTTTCATAACAGTTTGGAACACTAAGCCTATCAGTTCCCTGAAGGGAAGTAAGGTAAGGTAAAACTCTAGTGGCTTGATACCACATGATTTTATGAGGTCACACACATTGGACCTTTAATTGTACCAAGTAAAGAACTTAAAATACGGGGTCATTACAGAGAATGAATTAAGTCAAGTTGAAGTGGTTGAACCATTGACTGGATTGACCAGTGTACAAAAATGGATAGGGGATGGGAAAAGTCGAATCGCAAAGCAAGGGTTTGACCCTACGTGTGTGGACCCTATGAATATGGGTCGTTTACGAGGGCCTACGAACCTACCATGCAAACACACAAGGTGCTCACGGGTCGTGGGTTGATTGAATGTTGGAATGGTAGAGCTAGCATGAGCACGCAAGCTGTAGGCTCACATGCACTACAAATTCATAGAGTTTGTCAATGACCCATGAGCCTAACTCGCTGGACAAGCTTGCATGGCACGCACAACCCTTCGAAGTGGGCTGTGCATGCGGGAGCGGGGCGCATTTACTCGCGGGTGGGATGGAGAGCAATTTTTCTCCCCCTTCCCCTATTAAAGGATGCCTTCTCCTCCTTTGTTCCTCACTTTAGTTCAACGCTCTTTTCTAAACTTAACTTCTTTCTTGGGAATTATTTTGAGATCCTCCTACAGTTTCTCTTCGAAATAATTTGCGAGAATTCTTAGAGGGCATGTTCAATTTCAAAAAAGTACCTTCATAGTTATTTTTTGAGTTAGTCTATGAATGTTCTAACAACCACTTGTTAACCAACAAACCTTTCGAGGAGGTTTCGGGTGGGGTTCGTGTGGAATTTTCATAGAGGATGTCCTACACATGGAGGCTAGTGTTAACATGGTTCTGTCGAATTGTTTTAAGGGATCACTCTACCGCAACTAGAGGGCACACATCAAAGGGTAAGACTGCTTAGATACTAGGTCTCTTTTGTAAGTGTTTATAGACTTGATGTATCTATGCGATGTTTATCTAGGGTTATATCAATCATGTCATGCTTATGAGTTCCTTTTATTTAAGTTTTGAAATTTTATCATGCTAGTTTGCAAAATAATTTACACTCTTTATTCGCTATCAAGGACATAAGGGAAGCAAAATATTTCCTAGGTTGTAAAGTGGCACATACAAAGGCTGGCATCTCATTACCCCACTTAAGTACATAGAGGATTTGATAAAGGATGAAACTTGATAGATTGCAAAGTAACACACATGTCAATGAATCACAAAATCAATCTAGTGGAACCTAGCACCCCTTTGACAGAACCAGGATAATATAGAAGATTGATTAAGAGGCTCAATCTTTCTTAATGCACAAAATAGCTAAATCAATACATGCAACAACCTTCAATCACCATTTACAAGCATGGTTACATAATTTGAATTATTTGAAAAACAGTTCTACTTTGGGACTGCATTATCCTTACTAGAATTGTTTGCAAGTTCAAGGATTTTGTGATGCTGATTGGGGGCTTGCAAAACTACACGCAAATCCTAAACTGGATATTGTGTTTTCTTAGATTCAACACTTGTGTCATGGAATACAAAAAATCAAGCAATTATTAGCAGATCTTTTACAGAAGCTAAGTACAGAAGTATGGCTACAACCCACTGTGAGTTTAAGTGGATTTCTCATGTGCTTGCATATTTGAGAGTTCAAGTTTCACCGCCAATACCCTTAAATTGTGATAGTCAAGATGCTATTGCTATTGGAAAAAATCTAGTTTCAAATGATATGATAAAACATGTTGAGATTGACTGTCATTTTGTAAGGAACCTAGTTGATAATGGATTTTTTAAACCCCTTATATACAAACTACAAGAAAACTAGCAAATCTCTTCACTAAAGCTAAAAGGTTCAACCACATGGAGTCTTACCTTTTGCAAATGGGTTTGAAACCAGAAACAGATGTTTGAGATTGAGGAGGGGTGCTAAAGTCACGAGGCAAGCAGATCTGCAACAACTACACTACACTTCTCCACACTTTAGGTTAGTCTCCTAAAAGACTCCAACTCACCAATTCGAGTATGATTTTGGAGGAAAAGTTTTTTTTATAAATTCACATGTAATTCTCTGTTATTTACATTTCATCTAGCTTTTATCTATATATAAATACAGAGCTTGAGATCATTTCTCTTTAATATAAAGTAATCAGTAGAAAATTCCTCTTGAAGTTTCTGATTTCTGGCATGGTGAGTGCACTTTTACCAAGTTTGAGGGATTTATAGAGACTTTTCAAAGTTGAGGGTGACAAGTGGTGAAAGGTCTCAAGCTTAGAATGCTAAGTATGTATATGTCAAAAGAATTTTATTATGGTAAATATTTTCACATATAAAGGATTGGCCTGATACATAAGAATCTCCCTATACTTATCCCTAAACATCATTCCCCCCCCCCCCCATCTTTCAAAATTTCTAAATAACCTCCTAAAGTTGCAAAATGTGCATAAGTTTGCCCCTCAATCCCATGTGTCAACTTCGGTTGATTTGACTTTTCAAAATTGTTATTTAACTAATTTTTTCTCTCCAATCAAATTCTGAAAATGACATGTAGTGGTAAATTGATTCATTTTTTGCAAGTCTAGGAGGTTGTTTGGAACATTTGAAAATTCAAGGAAGAAATGAAGTTTAAGTACAAATTTGGGAGCCACTGTATGTCGACCGACCGGATTTTCACCCCGATGTGAAAAAAATTTTTCACCCCTCACCGGAAATGGAAATCCGGCCACTGTATGTCGACCGACCGGATTTTCTGGCCAAACCATAATTTGGCCGAATAAAGTTCCAGCCAAGCCAACTAATAGCTCGGCCGAAATAAAATTCTGGCCAACTTATAGCTTGCGGCCAGGCTAAGGGAGGTAAAAAAATTATATTTTTAATTTTTTAACTGAAATATGAAATTTAACTACAAAAAAACATTTCATGATTGATGAATTCCATGAACACAATAATATAAAGTTCATATTATTAATATAAAATCAAATTTAATCATATAATTGTTGCCACTGTTGCAGGCTCAAAGTATACAAATCTTCCCATCCAATCACACACTCCTTACGATAATGAAACCACGTAATAGCAATTAGAGGAAGTGAACAATCTTCTTGTAAATTCAATCTGAAGAAGTATTTCAAAATCGATCAGGTATGGGCAATGTAGATTTCGACACACGGACCATTCGCGTTTGATGTCGTATACAAAGGTAATACGGTGAAACAAGAATGTGTAGCAATGGGCACAACTGAGTAATCGGTATAAATAACCGCAACATTATATAGTGTTGCAACAGTGAATAAGTCTTCAATCACATGCATCCAATACCTGCTGTTTAGAGTCCAAGAACCTCCCACTCAACTGATACGCTCAATAGCTGCATCGATTCCGTCAAAGTAGATTGGTTCGTAAATTTCACGTTTGGCAATTAGCTCATTACTGAGATTGTGTCTTACATATTAATATGCATCTTCGTTGTTGTAAATGTAGGATGCAGCAACTCGGAAACCACAATTGCCATCTGCTTGCACATTAACCACACCTTCAATGAACGGATGAACAATTATTGAAATGTATTGCATGAACACAGAAAATTAGAGGGGAACTCCACCTGAACCAGTGAAACAAAGCAAATAAAAATGATAAAATATGAAAAAGAAAATTAAAATTGTATTATTTAAATTATCAAATAGTGAGTTCATACCATAACTTGATGCATTGTTTATTGAAGGAACTGAATAATTCCCAGCTGAACTATTACAACGACTGGAACTGTTAGAACTTCCACTACCTCTTGAATTATGCTCCCAAGCACTTTTTTCATGTCGGGTTGACCTGCTCCCTTTTGGTCTCCATTTTCTTGGTCGAAAAAATAGCCTGGAAGTTTTGAAAATAAAAAAATTTGAAAAAATACATTGGCCGACGCTTTCCTTTCCCCCGTCGTCCGTCCATGTCGGCGGAATTTTTTTTTCAAATTTTAGAAAGAGTTGAGGGAATAAAGATTAAGTTTGAGTGGTAGAATGAAAAAAAATGGTGAAGAAGGGTTTTATGTAGGAAAATAGGGTGAAGGGTAAAACGAAAAAAATTTTGAAAAAAAATGAGCGATGCGAGGTAAAAACGGACGACGCTCTGTAGCTCAGCTATATATTCAACCTTATCATAGAATTTTCACCAAATTAAAAGGTAAGTTACACCACTATTAGCTGTTTCGTAAAATTCACTTTTGTTTAATTAAAGGTACACTAAAAAACTGATAATTAAAACTGATAATGCATACTCTTTTTTTTTGTTACAGATAATGCATACTCTTACAAATATGAAATATCTATTCAATTTTTTGTTTGATTGTTTAATGGACTCCCAATTTTTTCTATTGAAATTACATTTTTTTATCTTTATAGCTTTTCTCTCTCATGCCTTTAATTTACTATAATCTTTACTCTTTTTTTTCTCTCCTCTATTCCCCTTTCTAATTCACCATTTCATGCTTTAAAAAAATACTGCATATTGATTAATTGTGAACAATAATGTATAACTCAATTTGGGGAAAATATCTAATTTCCATAGTTTATGTAAATATAAGGAAGAAATTTGCAATGTGGATGTCCTCCAAGAATGATTTTTACCAACAAAGGAACATGGAAATTGATTAAACTTTTCCGAAATCAGTTCACTCAGTTACTTATGTTATCATTTAGAATGTAAATTTAATTAGGAATCCATAAATATCATTTGTACATAAACTTTAAATAATGTTGATCACAAATTCTTACCAAAAAAATAATTTAAATAGCAATTTTGTATATTTAATTTTGAGGGAAATGAGATTTATACGACATATTCTGGATAACTTTTAGGACTCCACTTCCAATCGAATTACAATTTTGTCATTTTTTTGGTAGACCGAATTGCAATATTATTGAAACTATATTAAAGTGAATTGTTATAGATTATATTGTAAAAAAATTAAAAAACAAAGAATCAACGTATGTAAAAATTATCGATAAAAGAATTTATGAGGTCACATATAAAATTTATCTTGGAATCCTCAACATTTGTGATTTCTTAACTATTTATTGGTTAGTTTTTCTATATAGTCTCCAATAGTTGTAATTTTTAGCAATCGATTGACTACACATACGTTACATTTTTTATATTGATGAAGTACTTGTAATTTCAACGGATAAATTTTGAAATTATATGGGTATGCTTACATGGTATTAGAGTCGATCACGTGCATATTATTCGTTTGCATGCAAAAGGTGTTGAAACATCGCACATCCTAGTTAAGGAAAAGGGTGAATTAAGGATCCGCTCCAGGAAATAAAGAGAACCCGCAAGAATGGTTCCTCTCGAAATGGGGATGGGAGTGCGGCACATCCTTGTTGGGAAGAAAATAATTGTTTCAGCTACTGTAGATGAAAATACAAATGCGAGAAAATTCGTGAGCAGCCATTCTCCACTTAGAACGATCTATTTTGCATGATTTGCAAGTGAATATGTGACTATCAAGAATCATGTCGATGACAAAGGAAATGGTGGCGGCATAGCCTCAAGGCTCGTACGCATATGTTTATATGAATTATTAGGGCATTCCCAACCCCACACTACACTTTTTCACTTCAAACTTTACAATTCGAAGTTGTTAAAATATTTTTTTCCAACCTTTCACTTCAAATTTTCACTTCAAAATAATATACTATTATTTTATTACTTTCTACCTAACTTTTTATTATTGTTATATTTCCTTAACTTTACCACTACATAATCAATAAAATAAAAAGAAAAGAAAAAAATAAAAAATAAAAAAATAATAGGCGTAATGCATCAATATGTACCTTACTTTGTCTCATAAAACCTATTGCCTCTCTCAACTTTCAAAGTGAACCTGTAGCTACCTCAACTTTAAAAAAGTGTATCACCTTGCTCTTTCAATGCCACGTGTCAGCTTCTGATTGGAGAGAGAAAATAAAAAAAATTACATCTTTGAAAAGTCAAAACAACCAGAAGATGACACGTGACGTAGCGGGAGCAAAGTGTTGGAATCTGGGGAATTTCCTGGATAATTCTGAAGTCGCGAATAACACTTTTAGATTGAAATTTATTTGGTCGGTTCACCAAACTTTTAATCGGATAAAATCAAAAAATATGTCAAGAACTAGAATTTGATGTTTGCTGTGAAAATACAACTGAATTTTTCTGTATAATAACCAATTTTTGTTTTGGTGATATAAATAACCAAAATGTTAATAGACATGTTGTTTCGAGTAGCTGCCATGTCTAAAGGACATGCTATTTCGGGTTTCAGTTGTGTTCAATTGACAATTGACCCTACCGAGGGGCGTTGCCCCTCGACCCGGCCAGGGGCTGTCGTCCCTTGGACCCCGCATCCAAGGACGCTGCCCCCGGACCCCCTAAATCATAACCGTACTCCAACAAGTGTGCACTCCGCACTCTCCTAACTTGTTCGATGAAACGTCACGATCGCATTGGTTAAACCAGTCAATCTAATTACACTAAAATAATAACATAAAGTGGTGCACTTTTTGAAAATTGGACGAGTTACAGGGTCACTTTGACAGTTTAGGAAGATACTAGATTTTTTGGGACAAATTCAAGTACCTAGTAATGCATTTAACTAAAATAATATAATAATATATGAAGTTGTTGTTACAGTTTGCTTCAAAAAGATGAACCCCACGTTTGAAGTGGGTTGCAAATGTGCTTAGTCCTGTTCAAGCCCACTGCTACACCAAGTACAACTACTTTCTACGGAGCTCTCATTAGCTATTGATCAATCCAGGTGTCATGCTAGCATTGGATCATTTAACTCTCACATAGATTACTAACATCAGCAGAAGTATGTTACACATAGTACTGATTCACTTTTCTCATCTCGATTTACCAAGTTCACGATGTCTTACCAACAAGGTTGTTCCTGAGGTAGGGCGACTCACTATAGATAGAGGTACAAAAGTAAAAAATTTTAGTTTTTTCATTTATAATGTGTGAAGAATAAACATTAATTTAGTCAGATCAAATATTATTTCTCCTAAAAATTTTGGTTAAATGTTGGAAATTCAAGTTTTAAATTTAAAATGTTAATCTTCTATTATAAGTTTCAAATTTGAAATCATTTTTATTACTTACAATAGACTATCAATACTTTTCGTTCATGGACCATCAAAATACCAGGATCGTTGGGCATGCTTACCAAATTCAGGCATGCTGATCCAATTAGGTTTGGGAGGTTTATCGATAGTTTTGGACTTAACAACAAAAAAACTCATATAATACATGAAATAACTGGTCGGCAGTCATTGTTGCTCGCTTGCTATTACAAGTATTTGAAATTTAACCAAAATCTGTTAAAAGAAAAAATGAAACCAACTTTACTTGTTGTATGGGCTGCAGAACGAATTGATACAAAATTGTCAATGCTCTAATCAGTAAGCATAATTAAACACGCGTGCATAAACATTCCTACTTCGCTAAAATGCACCGTCTATGTATTCTATTTAACGTGTTCTAGCTATCCTAAAAAAATAAATTAATTACAATTATTTAATATACAGCTAGAAGCTAGAGGTAGGGACAACACTGCAGCCAGATCGGGGTTTGTTTTGTATGGATGATCTGGCAATATGTTGTGACACGTGTCTCCATCGTGGGAGGTGTTTTTTTAATGGAAAAAGAAGGTATTGATAGGATAAGACATTACAGTGTGAGATTATGGGGCCCAATTACATACGGCTAGGAATCTCTGTCGTTTTGTCATTCGGATATAAATTCTTGACTCGGACGAGTTGACCCGAGAGTCAAGTTTTTCTGACTCGTTATGTGGGGTCCTGTTGCTGTAATGCACCACGTGTCCGTTGTCAGTCTGTCTTTCGAACTGGGAAATACAGTTACTAGTATATATCTCGAGTGTTTTGTTTTCCTATACTCACATGTCACATGCTTCTCACGTGACCTCTCATTTTCTACTTTAAGACTGTATTTTTTGAAACATAAAGCCTAATTAGGGCGTCACAATTTGTATAAGTGGATGTCTAGTTCATATCTAAGTGATTCATATTTCCACCAAAAAAAATTATTATAATCGAGTTAACATAATTTTTCGATGTTGATTTCCTGTTGTGTATTCAAGTGATACGTAAAAAAAATCGGAGAATATATATCAATAACATCAAATTTGTCAAATTTAAGCCTTGAATATAATTGATGTGAAATCATCTACGTACTAAGATATTGATTGATGACAATGTATCTACTATTTGTTTTGTTATTTAGGTTTTAAGAGGTGTATAATATTGCCGAATTTTTAGGCCGAATTTTCATTGATAATATGTTAATATTTGATATATGCATTTAAAATGATTTAGGAACTTTTTTACTGGAATAGTTTTAGACTTGGTGATAGTGTCCCAAAGACAATAATTAAAATAAATAATATAGCAAGAGAATTCAGCCATACATTTAGAATTATATACGAATTTATACCTTTTATTTTAGCTATTTTTATTTGTTTGGAAAATATGTGAAAATTGAAGAAAATGCAATTCATACAACAAATTACAACACCGATCAAAAGAATGTCTGGTAGTTTGAAATTTGGGGTTGACGATCCTTATAAGTAATGTGCAAGTTTATAAAAAAAAAAAGTATTGTTGCTACTAAAATTACTATTAGTTGCATTAGTTGATATTATGTTTTTATCTACGGAGTATTGCTGATTAGGGATTGTTCTTTTTCATTATTATCTGAGTTTCACGTACATTTATTTCCACAGTGACTTCGATGGAGATATAATGTCTTTTATTGCATTTTCTGTTCAAAGCGTCTCTAACTTAGATGCAAATTCTCTTCATTGTTTTTACAGAAATTGAGTATCAGGTGTTACTTGTTGCTAAATAATTACATGTGAACTTGGTCGATTGGCTAGTGTGAGCAAGAAATTTCGAAACATTGTATGTTTTGAGGAGAGACAATTTTTCAAGTGTTCTTTTTCACCTTCCAATCCATGTCAAACAAAAAACATCAAAGATCTTGAAGAAAAAATTCACTCTCAAGCATGATTCTTTGCTACATCTCTAGTATTGATCAAGTTACTATGCACTTTTACAGAGGAATGTCATCATAAATATGTTAAGTTTTTAGGTAGGAAAAACATTCTTTAACTTTGAGAAATAAACGTAGAGTAACTTTGAATGTATCATCTTCGTAGATTTTTAAATTAATAGTTGATGCTAATTAAGTGTTTTATGCCATGGAACAATCTCACCCAAAAGTTAGTATTTATATTATTCCTGACACTCTCCCGCATGCAATTGCTCCCTGGGCTTGAAGCGGGGTACAACACATATCCATTCTGCTATGTGTTGCAATTATTTTCAACAAGTGAAGCTTTCAGGATTCGAGCCCTCGACCTTTACGTTCAAGTTGCTCTGATATTATGTCATGGAACCATCTCACTCAAAAGTTTAAACTAATAGGTGAAACTCAATTGTAGTTTTTATATTATTCCCAACTTTGTAAAATTAAAATTTATTCTTTATTTACCAATGTCTATCTCTCTCCTACTTCATGGTGAAGTTAAGGTAGAGAATTTGAATCCATGTATGTATCAATCGTAATGTTTGTCCTCCAATTAGCTTGAGGCAAGTGAGCTAAATGGTCATCTTACTTAGGGGTGAGTTCTAGTAATGTATACGTGTAACTGTACATGTTGTTAGAGATGTGGGGATTATCCCACATCGGTAATAAGCATGAATAATGAGGAGTATATAAGAGGGGTAGATTGGGATTTAACACAAGCCAATTGGTTTTGTGTTAGATGAGCTCAACCCCACTTGTATGCTCATTCAAGCTATCAAGTTCAACACTCTCCCAGCCCACGGATTCCCTATATACGTACTTTTGATGTTCAATACATAAAAAGACACTATTGTAGTTGTAATAAGAGTTTTGATGGTTTTAGTGTCATTAAATTGGTACGTAAATAGTTACACATTATGTTTATAGTTGATAGTTGGTTTAATGTATGATTTACTCATTTGTCTACTTCCATTTCACCTAATGCCCCTCTTCTTTGAAAAAAATTTTCATTGTTCCCTTAACTCCGTGAAATTCACCAATTTGCTCCTAAACGCTAGGTGTCAGCTTGTAGTTGAAGAGGAAAATAAAAGGAGAGTAATATCTTTGCGAAAGTTAAACTAACCAGATCTTGACACATAACATTTAGGGGAAAACTTGTATTCATGTTTTGAAAATTAATAGAGCTACAAAGATTGTTTCAAAATTCATGAGATAGTAGATGAAATTAAACAAGAACGGTTGGGGAATAAGGGAAATACTTGGATATTTCTGAAGTCGTAACGAATACTTTCAGATTGAAATTTATTCGGCGGCTATACCAAAAGTTCAACCGCTTAAAATTAGAGAATAAAAAACATAAAATTGATGATCTTTTGTGAATCTCATGAACCGTGATCTGTGTTTTGCCAATGAATCCTTCTTCATTGTGTCTATTCTTTCACCAAGAAACACACACACACACACATATATATCCAATAATAACTGTATTTATAGTTATTTTCGATCAACGGTCAATTAATAATCATCAATAGAAACTGCAACACTAAAAAAATACAAGCGTGTCGCGATCGCAACTTTTACATACAAACTTGTTATTTCTAAGCAAAGACAAGTCGCGAGCGAGACACTGTTTATGTCCAAAAATGACTTTTTCAGGGTACAAAATTTATCTGAAAATGAATTTTTATATTAACTTATGAAGTAAAATGATAAATTTTTCTTTTCAAGCTAACCATGCTCCCAGCCGCGGCTGCAAACTCCGATATCGTAATATAATCTGAACAATCGTGCACTCCGCACTTTCGTGATTTTATTGTATGTAACATTACGATCATCTTGATTAACTAATTTAATCCAATTACACTAATATATTAATAAAAACTAGTAGAAAAGAAAACACAATTCAAGGCAACGGAAAAAAAAGCAAAGGCAAAGAGTTGACCCTCCATTTTTAGGATCTAACTGGACCACTCAATGTTTTCCTCGGTCCCCCTAACTACTAATTAATTATTATGATTCATAGGGTTCAAAGAAAATGCAACTAATATTTTATTATAGAGCATTCTATGTAATAATGTGATAAAACAATGGTTTCTTAAAAAAAAAATAATGTAATCATAGGAAAATCTATGATACTATGCCTAGTCAAATTAAAAAATAAATATATTTTATATTCATATACTTGCTATGAAACCACAAATATATAAATTGAAAAATTCATTCCTTACCTGGTACGGTTCAAACTCATGACTCCCCTTATAATAGGGACTGAACTACCCGGAATGTAGATTTTGTAAAAAAAAATATTTGAATTAATAATAATCATACTTAATAATTCAATTTGATATTGTACACGCTTAAGTATGGGATTGACTTTTCCAATTATACACATATATTTAAATGAAATGCTACAAATAAAATAATTTCAAAAATAATTTGGGTTGCTTTGTGCATAGTCAAAGCTTGCATAGTTAAGAATTCACAAAAATTTACATGGTTTCAAAATGGTAATTTTAACAACTTTTATGACGGTACAATCAAGTTTACTGATTACATGGTAGATCAATTTTACATTTTTATGACATTTGAAGTTGTTTACCAAAACCAATGGAAAAAATAACTAAACTAACACCCCGTTTGTTTACAGGAAGATTTTGTGCATGAAAATATTTTTCGGATTTTTCAATGTTTGTTTGTCATGGAAAATAAGTCAAAGGAAAATATTATGCAAGTCAAAATGAAAATGTAGTGTAAATAAAGAAAAATGTTTTCCAATAAAAAAGATGGGCAAACATTTTCCTTTGCTGTGTCACTTGACATCCTCCACTATTACCATCATCACTTTCACCACTACCATCACCACAGCACCGCCATCTCCTCCACCCCGCTCTCACAACCACTCCCACCACCTCCTTCACTCGGCCGCCATTACCACCACAACTATTATCAGCACCTCTTCCACCCCTACACCACCATTATTACCACAACTTCCTCCACGACTCCACCTCCCACACCCTACTCTTGCTACCACCACTTACTCCACCATACTCTCGCTACCAACAACACCACTTCCTCCACCAGCTTTCGCTACCACCACCACCACCTCCACTCGCCACCACCACCACTTACTACCTCCATCACACCACCACCACTTCTTCCACTTCGCCAGCGGCATCACCATCGCCACACTATTATTACATCCACCCTAGGTTTATTCGATTATCACAACTTCCTCCACCCCACCACAACCATCACCATGCCGCTACCAATATTACTGTCAAACTTTTCTCTACTCCACCATTACCATTACCATCACCATTACATATTTTATAATATATATAGATATATAAAATAAAATATGACATTGTATATTTAAATTTGTAATTGAAAAATATTTTCTAGATAAGTAAACAAACATCAGAAAATACTTTACAGTGATTAGCCAAATACAGGAAAATCTCTTATTTTCAGCACAATATTTTACCTTGCACAAAATTTTCCTTTTCACAATATTTTCCCGCAAACAACAAGGCCTAATAAAATGATTAAGATAGATAGATAGTGTTCTTCGCAGATGGCTATGGGCTTTAAAAGGCCTGGCCCACCCGCTTCTTTAGTTGGGTTTGAGATTACAAATCTCAAAACAATCGAAAATTGTAAATCTTCATGTCTTTGACTATTTAATGTATTCATAAAGGTAAAAATTTCAAGTAATCTTAATATTTTGTCTAAAACCTTAATCACACAATTAATACACTGAATTAGTATGAAGATGAATTGAAATCAGAGCTACCACCTCTTAGATAGTAAAATCTTTTTAGGTAATGAATAGAAAGAATGTACTCTCATTTACTCCTATTGTCCAAACCTAGCTGCTGATTCCAATAATCCAATTTTCTTGTAAGCTTTCCCATTCCTATTATTCCAGCTTATTTTGTTTTATGATAAATTTCATGATTACTTTGGTTTGGACGAAGTTATATTTACTTAATCACATTAATGGTATGAAAATTGCTCCAATGATTAAATATTGCAAAATAGTGATAACTTTGTCAAAGAAAAAATTCACCATAAAAAACTCTGTTTTATTCTCGCACAATGCAAGAATGTTACTTCTTAGCACTTTACTCCCACCGAATAAATTATCTCCATTCCGACCAATACGAACAATTAAATTTTGTATTTCAATTTTGACAAAGAGCATAAACCTGCTTATGGGAATATGTATGTCCAATTCTTACAAAGGTCTAAAGTGTCATAAATCTAAAACCTTCCATAGTAAACCACTGTTGTTTAATAATTGAAACCAGACAAACTTCAGATTTAAGAAAATAAATCCAAGTTTCATCCAGAAACAAAATAAACCGTTGGCGAGTTAGTAGCAGACTAGCAGTATCTCAGACTGCAACAAAAAATGAAGAGACTAAATAAAAAAACAATAAAACAAGTCTACAAATTCAGACCTGACACAGCCACTTGGCTTACATAATAACACACTAGTGGGCACAACCTTTCACTTAAACCTACTTCTCATAATCTACACCCTTCAATTCTTACCATTTCTCTCTGCCTCACTAAATCTTTTTAAGCTGCCACACATCTAGACACCTGCTACTTTCCTACTCTTATTTCATCAAATGTACAAAATGAACAACAAAACAACCATACCACCAAAATAAAAGAACATGAAATAGACACTACACAGACCCTTCCCAGCTACAATCCTATTCTCCCCCCTACACTTAACAATAAAAACAAACAGCCCCTATCAAAACGAATACTCAGACACGAAAGTCACCGGAGCATATCCATCGCTCAGCCTGCCACCTGTCCTTCTCATCTCAACAACCTTCCTGTGAGAGTTGGAGTGCATGGCCGGGACAAAGGTAGGGCTAGCAGCGGGGCGATACTCCGGGAAGAGCCGGCCCGACCTGTACCGGACCCCGCAAGCGTTGCACAGTGTTTTGGGCCCCATCGGCCCTTCCCTCCACTGCGGGGTTTTCGTCACCTCGCAATGGCTGCATTTCCTGGTCTCCCCCGGTTTCTTCGTTTCTTGGTCGGAAATCGAGGGGTGAACCGGGTTCCTTTTCTTCACGGGGCCCCACATCGAGTCATCGGGATACGGTTCTGGTCGCGATTCAGATGGATACGCGAGGGGGGTGATGAAGGGGAAGGTGCGACTTTTGGGGCGGGGGCGTTTGGTTCGGGGGCGTTTCGTGGGGATTTTTGATTTGGGGTGAAAGAGTGTCGGGTTTTCGGCGGAGGATGAGCTGCTGCTGCTTTCGAGGACGGAAACGGGGCTGGAGCTTGTGATGAAGGGTTGTGAATACTTGCGCTCTGAGGAGTCGTAGTAAAGGGGTATGCTATTGGTTCTACTGGAGGATGATTCTCCTGTTCTTGGCCACTGTTTTGGCTGAGAAGATGATTCATTGCACTGTGTGTCAAATAAAATGCCAATTTGAGAGACTGCCCAACACAAGACTATATGATGACTTGAAATAAGTAGGAAATGACCTTATCGCCTCATTGCATGAATACTCAGATCACTAATGCATGCATCGGCTTTATAGAAGTTCAATCATCCCTTAAAAACTAGGAAAACCAATTACTTTAGATTGTCATTTCCATCCTATCCCAGGTTAGATTCAAAGACTACTTTGAACGACGAAAAAAGGAGACAGAGCAACCCATCGAAACTGGACTGAAATTACAAATGCAACATTACATATTAAAAGTTTAAGTAATGTGCAATTATCCACATCATATATTCATATGCCATCAATAGGAAAGCTTCACGCAGATGTATTGATCCAGAAAAACACGAAAAACAAGCAATGAAAAACATTATGGCAGGATGGGTTTTACAGTTACTTTGGTTTTACACAAGTGATTGTGTGTTTGTATATCAACATCACATCATTGATAAGCTTAAACCGATGGTTAATAAAAGCAGATTAAAAGCACAAATGAAGTAACTCCCAAAAGCACAAGTGAAACCTTATGAACAATATCCGAAATTATGTTACTATTGGCCTATTAGGTAACTCTATATGACTGGACATTTCCAATGCGGGGTAGAGTACAATCATGAATCTTTTTTATCTAAATACTCGTTCAGCTTATCACTCATAAAATAATTTCGTAACACTTTATAGTTTGTTCTAGGGACTTTATTTCATCACCACCGAGATGTGAAATACAGAATGTCGTGAAGTAATATGACTCATGCGAGGAACTCAGAAACAGTGTAAGAATTATTTACTCACAAAGTCTTAGCTGTTGGCATCTAAAGTTCATATTGACTCCGAAGTTCATATTTACTCATAAAGGTCATACAGATGATAAAACATTATGAACTCAGATTATAATATGATTTCTGGTAAAACAGCTCAACGTCAAAATATGAACTTGTCATCTAGAGATAAAAAAAAGTGCGACTCATTTGACTTTCAAGAAAATTTTCAGAAGTCGCCATTCTGCAGACTAATGAAACAAATAACATCAGTCAGATAATCAGCGATTCAGCATACGAAGCAAAGCGAAAACTTAATCTACAAATAACATATTTTGTTCACTGCCAAAACTGTTTTTAACAAATTCATTATAGAAATTACCATAAATATAACATAATTTATTTCCTAATAAAGCTATCTTGCGTAACCCAATAACTCATAACAGTAGCTTCAATTCCCCTCAAAATCATTATAAAAATAGTTTTAAGCAGCGTCACAAAGACTGCAAAATGCATGAAAAGAGAAGAATGTACAATGTGCAATGTTTAAAACTTTTGTAAGTCAACAACCTCATTTTTATCGAGACCAAAGTCCAAAGATAAACACACATATGGTTATCTACTAATATAAGAAGTGTTCGATTGCAAAATAATTGCCAGTATTCAAAATTATTTCAAATATACCAATAACTTCTCCTTACCATGATGTTCACTAGCTAACAAATTAAGCTACTCGACAAATACCAGAAGCCAGCTGAAGGTTTCAAGATTGAGATTGTTAGCATAGCAGATTAAGTTATTGCCATAATACTAAGAGGCTAATACTAACATGGAATTCCACATATTGTCATTTGATCCTTCACAAATGCTAAATAAGGGAACAATATAGCATCCTCTTAAATTATGCATTTTATTTACTCATTCATACCTAGTATGATGCCAGATCAAATAACATTTCACCCATAACATTATACAGTCAGAAGAAACTCAAAACATGAATGAATGTTGTGAACAAAGCATGTTTCTTTGGGTCTGTTATTAGAAGACACTTGGGCGCTCGCTTAAGTGCTCAAACGACATGGCATAAAGTGCTTCGCAAATATTTGGGTGCCACACCTTCAAAGAGGCACCCCCTAAGCGAGTGTCTTAGACCAAGATCAAGGCGGCAAAGTCTGCGTCTCAGATTCTCAATGAATAATAGTATGCAAAGAACAATATTAAGAACGACAATGAAAATAAAGATTTTTGTAACTTTTCCCACATAGCACATAAATAATAATCAATACGAAAAAAGAAACAACTTTCAAGTGAAACCAAGGAAAATTAGAAATTGGTCTATGAAATAGGGCATTGGTACAAGTGAAGTGAAACGAACACGAAGGAAAGAGAAATGAATGGTGAAGGTGAAAGTTGAACATGTAAATTTGGAAAATGGCTTAGTTGGTGACCATACAAAATGTTCATGTGGCACCCATTTCAGAAAAGATAACATATATACTTAACACTTGTTCACTTTTAACATCTCGTATTTGACTGTTCTAATTGTTGTTTAGCGTAGATTATTTTAATGCAAAATTGCCATATATTCTTATTAGTATTTGAGATAATTACAACCCGAAGATTATACCTATATTATACAATATGTTTTTTCTTGTTTTAGACTGTTTTTATGATTAATAATACCACTTAAATTAGATTAAAATTAGTGCTAAATTATGAAATGGTTTGCTATTATGTTATGATGATTTTGAACACTTGTAAATAAATTCTTACATTGGTCTTGTTATGTAGTTTCGAACTTGAGTAATTTCAGATTTGAAAGTATCTACAACGTTGTTAACCAAGATTAAGTATTTTCAAACTATTTTGTATATTTATTTGTTTCTCTACCAAGTAGTGCCTCAATTTGAGGAAGCAAGCACCAATTGTGGCTCCCCGCACCTTGGTCAATTTGGGACTATAGCATCTAGAGGGCGCCAAACACTTTTAATAACGTTGTCTTTGTGTACTCAGCAGACAAACACATAATTTCACACCTAGAGCAACATAATTCATATGTGGATATGCTGAAAAGAGAGAAATGGAACTCATATAAAAGTTCAATAACATTAAGAAGTAGTAATGAGAACTATGCAACTAAGAGAAAAATATATAGAACTGAAAACGACAATTGTAACTATCGAGCATGTCAGCATAATTATATATTAATACTTAGCAATGAAAAAGAATTGTATGATACTCACCAAAATTGGACAGCTTTTTTCAATTTTCAGATCAGTGCTATTTTCACCATAAGTGAATCCAGCCAGAAGATTTGATGATGGTGGAGGCACAAGATGTTGAAATTTAGCATCCCAATCTTCTCCAGCATCATTTGATTCCACATCCTCTAATGGGAAATCAAATAACTTCAAGGCATCATCGAAAAACTCATCAGAGACGCCGTTAAAATTTCCGTCAAAGAACCAAGAACCGCTCATGTTGGTAGCCTGCAAAACATCAAGCACAGAGAAGTGAAAAAATATAAGCCAACTTGTATTCAAAGCCATTGCCCAACTTTGTACCTCCAAATCCAAAAAATTCACAAACATAAAATTTAGCATTACTACCCCAGAATTGGTATCTAAGATCAAAACATTTCAAAATTTAGCATTTATTCTTTTGTCAACCGCCAATTTGATGCAAGATATAAACGTTTCAATATCACATAATTTGCATTAAAAAACAATGAATAAAGTGATAAAAGCAAAAAGAAATCAAAAAGTCCAAAACAGGGCAAAAATATTATAAAACATATCTAATATCACATAACCATGCACCCATTCAACAAAAATTGAGTAAGAAAATTGAATTGGCATGTGGCACATAACAAGTAATACATTGCATTGTCAGTAGATTATGATAATGGAGATAAAAATAGAAAACATAGTTCCTTACCAAATTATGTTGCCGCATCAAAATCTTTGAAAAGAAATTAATTTTCCCAAATATAAAACGAACAAATTAAAAATGTAGATAAAAGCGTTGAAGTTATAAAATGCGTTTTGATTATGAGCTAAGATAACATTCCCAATTCAACGACAATTAAAAGGCTTAAATATAGATTAACACGGATATCATTTTCTAATCAGATACGATGTCGCTTTCCCTACAGTTATGACGTATTTTAACCAATGAGAAATCAGCAGCTAAAATTACCAAATTAATAAGAATAATATTTAAAAAAAAAAAACACTTCACAGAAACCACATGCTGGGTAACGAAAAATCAAAATTCAGTTTCAAGAACTTATGTTCCTTTAGAAACTTAAAGAGGAACTATTGCACTGAACAAAAAAAAAGCAGAGTTTGTTGATTTTTTTTTTAAAAAAATGACGATGAAATGCTGTAACATACGCAAGTTTCCACCACCAGTTTCCATCATTTTCCCGCGAATCAAGCAGAAAAAGCCAAAATAAAGCGAAATAAACACAATGCAACCGACATTTAGAAATGAAAAACAAAAAATGAAGAAAATAAAGGGAAAAGAGCAGAAGAACCTTACACCTTAAAGAGGAATCGACAAATGGGACCAAACTAAGCCATAAACAGAGAAAACCCACATGAAAACCCTAGGCAGCGACAAAACGGCGAGCTTAAAAAATACACTGCAGAAACAACACCGGTTCAGTGAAAGGAGGAAGACATTGTGCAAATTGGTGTTGACAGCAGAACGAAGGAAGAAGAAGAAGAAGAAGAAGATAATTCCAATTCCTTTTGAATCTCTCTTGTCTGAGATTAGGATTTTTAGGTTTTTTATGTGGGGGAGAAGAGTAATGATAGAGTACAGTGAGGTCCACGATATTAGTGTGAGGGTATATAATTTATTTGCTGTCTACTCCTAATTTGTACAAATGGGAATTATTGGTAACGATGTGGTGAATTTTAATTTTATTTTTTTATTTTTGTTTTGGATTTATTGTAAATATTAGTCCAGGCTTTTGCACATTTAATATGTTTAATAGGGTTCTTTACCATATAATACACTTTGTCATTATTGATATATCTTATTATCTGCACAAGTGTGTTTTATTGTAAAATCTTACGTGATACATAAAATATCAAAGAAAATTGCATTAAAGTTATTTCATGACTACTATTGAATAGTAAAGTATTAAGAATACTAAAAATAGTTAAGTTATTACTAACATTTATCTATTATATAATTCATTATGTATTATTAGAGTACTAATATCGCGCAAAATTAACATTCATAATCTAATTCCGTGACATTTTTAAACCTCGTAAAGATGTAAAGAGGAATAATTACAGGCCGTATCTCATTCTTACTTTTAACTATTTAAAAATCTTAATTATAAATATATGTAGTAGGTGCAAAATAGATCATTAGCATGACAATTGACTAAGAACTGTTTTTAATAATCATTAAGTAAACTTTTTAATTTCCAATCTGATTTTTGGTACATGACAAAATTGTCTTTATGCTTAATCATGAAACAGAACAATAATTAATAAGACGAAATTAAGAGATATCTATTATTTTAAATAAATTGGACTAATTCAAACTAAAATAAATCTATTTTTTTGTAATGCTTTAATTATATTGAACCAAATGAATGAAAGGAAATGAAATATACCGAATCTAACTTGGAAAAGAAACGGGAAGGGATGAAAGAAAAGAGAATTAAGAGGGCGTAGGAAAAACAAGATGTATAGTATAGGAAAGTAGGACAATTTGCACCGACGAGAAAAATAAAAAGTAAGGTAGAGCATTAGCTGTTTATTTTGGTTGGGTTCCATCATTTTCATTTCTTTTTTAGGCCCACCATTTTACACCTCTCTAAGATTTATACATTTGCATTTATTACTATTATAATTAATTAGTTTGGTAACAAATTTTGATATTTTATGCCCCAAACTGAAATACATTGGAGACCATTGATCTACTTTCTATCATCATGTGAGAGCACATGCTCTTTATACTTCTTCCTCTTAATTATTAATTTTGAATTTTTAGATCTACTTTCTTTTATTTTTTCTTCTGAGATCCCTATTTCTCTTTTTTTTTATTTCATAACGTATGATATTGTTATGGGAGTCAAATTGACCATTCTGTCTAGATTTAAATTCCTTTTTTCTAAATAATAAAGAAACATGACCCAACATGGCATTTCATACATTGTATATTGCCATTGTCAATGTATTGCTACGTACCGGAGCCCATCTCATTTTGATTTGTACTCTTTATAAATCACTCAAGCCATTATGTCAAAACAAGATTACCTTAAATTGCGGGTCAATAAAATCGGTATATTTATCTCATCACGCAATGCAATTTGTAAGGTTATTTGGGAATTAAATTACATAAATGTTTAAGTTGAAATATATAAGTTTCATTTAAATTTTTATTAAATTATGAAAAATCTCTTCAAGTTTTAGTTTTACATTATTACGGTGTATAAAAACTATTTCAAATTCTTTTTTATACGTTCCGGATATTTAATAGGTATATATATATAATGTGTTAAAACAGTTTTAGTGAAGGAGAAAAAAAAAACAGGAATATATAATGGATATATAGCATGTAAATAATAGATGCATATAGTAGACATATAACAATTATATAACACGTATATATATAGTTAATATATAAAAGGTATATACAAATGCGTAAAAATGTAAAATCAAATTATAAAAATCATAAGAAAAAAAATTAATTCGTAAGAACGTATTTTCATAAATAGTAAACATGAGGGAAAACAAAATTCACAATTTCTTTTCGAGAACATATTAAAAATAGAAGACTTTATAAAGCAACATATGGTCTTATTAACTACTAATTCATTTTCAATTTCAAAATTTAATTACCACTTTTCAATGAATTCAAATTATTTGAAAGGACATGGTCTGATTCTGATACACAAATAAGTTTTAAAACATTTGCAAGTCACTCGAAATTAGAAAGCAAAGTTTTATAGAACTAAAATTCGTCAATACAGACTTGCAAAAATGTGCACCTAAACTTAAATTATATTTTTATCACGAAAGGAAGAAGATTAAAAAACAGATACGTAAAAATACATGGATAGAATCTATACTTGTACTAGAAGTGCAAATCAATCATTGAGATGAGACATGTGAAATTTCATTTTCTGGAGCACATTTGCAATTTACACTACCATAAATTATTCTTCCTTTTGAAGCGTCTGTTCAAATGTTGATATAAAAATTGTTAAAACTTTGCCATCACATAAACCACAGGATTTTAGAAGGCGATTTCTCAACCGACCATTCACACCAGTCACAAGTCATATACCAAACTCATACAACTTCCCTTTTGACTATAATAAAACCGGCTTTTCTCAAGCATAAGCATATCCATACAAAAACGAGAATCAAAACGATCACTGCTTTTCTTTGTGCAAATGATTTACCTTTAACTGATAATGTTTGTATGTGTTTTGTTTTTCCTCTGTTTTGGTAAAGAACACTAAGATTCATTCATATCTTAAGTTTTGATGTTCTTCTTCTAGCATTTACAAATAAACCTAGTACAACGAATATGACGATACCCATGACCAATGAAATGTTTTTCCATAACGAATCGTCTAGCACGTCCGATTCTTCCTGCAGGTTTCATTAAATACAATGCATCAGACACAATTGGCACTCTTTTTAAGTAATCAAGGATTTTCCTAAGGGAATTATAATAGATTTAAGACCAAAAAAACAGACAAATCTATTATTTAAGATCTGTTACTGTATACTAAAATCAAATAAACCAAGAAATGACATAGGAATATTCCTAGCTTTCCAGGACAGAGACTGCAAGACTGGTTTTTGGCAACTTTAGTCTTTAGCTGATGTGACCGCCAATATATTTGACTAAAGTGCCAGATAAACACGATTTTTTTTAAAAAAAAAATTGGATACTGTAAGTACTTACTGTATTTGCTAGGCTCTGCTGTGTATGTCTCTTTTGCTTTGAAAAGATTTCTTGGGCATATTTATAAAGCTCCAAGTCAAGATTGTTGAGTATTTTTATCTGCTCGATAACCATGTCAGACACATGTTTTCGGTCCTGTGAAATTTCAGGATCATGTGTTAGTAACATAAAAATTGCCAAATTATATCTCTAATATATATAATAGCAACAAAAGTCTTTCAGGAAGTAGAAATTCTATTGACCACCTGGATCCTATAATATAAGCTTCAGAATAATTAGATGGCTCCATTATGCTTTGTATTAAACCAAAGATATTCAAAACCAAACTCTACTTATTTTGATTGCTATGGAACATAAACTTAGGTCTTTAACCTTAATAAAATGGCATAAAAGACCCAAGTCGATATAAAAAAAATCAAGGGAGCACAAACAAACATTAATGTTGCAAGATTTTTCAAGAAGATGAAAGGATCATGCACATCTCATTCGAAATGATATTAAAAAACACACACTGCAATTCGAAGTTATTGACCAGATTATTTTCTGCATTATCTCGTAAATAAATACGACTAATATTATAAAATACCTCTTTTGAAAAGTTTGCTGGAGCTATTCTCTTCAAAGAAATGGTCCTGCGACGTGTCTGGGTCTTACGCAAACTAGAAATGCACTCCTCATATTTACGCATCAGTTTTTTTACAGTCATCTAAATTACAGATAATAAATGGATCCAGGTTATTTATTCTTTCCAAAAGAACAAATCATAAATAAAAAAAAAATCTGTGAAGAGCCTTACATTTTCTTTCTTTTCATCCAAATTTTCTGTAAAAGATATTTCACTTGAATTGAAGTCCATGCTACTCTGGTTTATGAAAGTAGGAATAGTCAGCACTCTCATTAGTATCCAGTAGTTATATGCCATCCCAAATGAATAATAATAACAAATACTTACGAGATGGACATCGTTTTCAGTCTGGGAATCTGCAATAGAGCTCTGCTCTGCACAATAATTTGAAATTTAATTACAACGGAATAGACAATAGCCTATTATTGGAAGAGGGATCATGGTTGTCAAAGGCGCGCCTCAGGCTCCAGGCTCATCACATTCAAAAGGCACGTGCCTAGGCTCGCCTGACACCATAATGGGTTTTTTTAAGAAAAATATTTTACTTAGGTAAGTTTAAAGTTCAGGAAGAAAAGCAATTGGGAAATAGAAATAAATTTCATTAGTTCATAATACAAACGATTTTGATGTTAGGTATTATTATTATTATTATTATAATAATCTACAGATTAATGGATTTTCAATCTGTATGATGAACTTATTATTGCCTTCATGGTTTTAAGACTTCATATAATGTACAAAATAAATTTAGTTTGTGCACCTAAAATGCGAGGGATACTGGTTCTTAGATTCACCAACCTGATTTATTATCGGCTACACTCTCCATGGTGGAGTTCAATGTTGATGTCTGCGCAATCACCTGTGCACCAACCACATTGGCAAACATAGTTGCAGATTCCTTGTGTTCCTCGGTGAGACCAACGTATAGCATCTTATCCAACCTCCTCTGCAAGTTTTAAAAGCAACTATGATGAAAGACCATGAGGGTGAAAATAAATTAGGAGAAACAGACACCATTATGATACTGTTTTGCGTCGCCCAAAAGAATCGAAAACCTATCATGTTTACCTTTGCAACTTGCAATACATGTTCACCGAGAATCTTGTACTTCCGAACACAATGGCGTACTTCATGTGACTCCTTTGAATAAGAATTGTTCGTCAATCCTGCAACCTGTTAAATTATAAAAAGTTAAAAGAAAAAGGAAAGTATGCAATATCGAGGAAGACAATAAATGTAAATGCTGACGTAAACTGGGCAAGTACCTGAAATGTGGCTCCATTGTGGATAATATCGTTTGCGATAGGGTCGTTAATATACTCATGTAAGGGCATGACAATTTCCTCCATGTTGTATGGATTTTTTGTCTTCATGTGATTTAAGCCACTAAGTTTCCTAGCATCCCTCTGCCATCAATATTAAAATATACAAAAAAAAAAAAAAAAGAACCACCATATAAAAAAGTCAATAGCAAACCAATAGGTATTCATAACTATCAAGCAGAATATCCCTATGCAAGTTAATGGAACCGAAAAAAAGATAAGGCATGGCTCTGGTTTCCTCAAAATGGCCAAAGTAATTTACATATTCTTTAGTTTAGCCTCGTTTCCTTAAGAGAAAGTAACTTTTAAGTTGATTGTCAAATCACAAGAGTGTCAAGCAGGTGACCATGAGAAATCATTGAGAACACTAAGTGCCAAGCATGAGCATACTGATGTAGTGCGGAAAAAGTCATGCATCAACCAACAATTGTCAACAAAGGTCATTTTAGAAGGTACGGGGACTATCACTCCATCAGCTCCATCACAAATATAAATCTCTCCCCTACAAAATTGGGGCAAGCATTAGCTGTCCCTGTTTTACCAAAGAGCACTCTTCCCTACATTTTGAGTGAAATCTCATTATCTATTGGCAAACTGACCGATGGGCTTGGGGGGGGGAGGGGGGAATAGAGTTCAATAAAGGTAAGAGGACAAAGACCACCTATGATGTTCATGAACTGCAGTCTACAACTGACTAAAGAAATAAACAATTCCAATAAGTAAGCGAGAACCATTTAACATTAGAAAGTCTAAATTAAAATAAGCGAATAGTGAGGCTTCAATGATCAAACAGAAGATTCCAAGATAGGCATACCCTATAGAATAGATCTTCCCTCATCCATGGAACCAAGTACTTCCACGGCCATATATCCAGCGTACTTACTGCATTGCGAGGAAGCAGCCGTTTAGACATTCTGGTGGCGGAAGTTAAGTTTGGATGTACCAAAAACCTAGCAGCAACCTCAACTGAAAATTCATAAGTACTAAAGACACGATCAACTGGATTGCGAAGTATTGTCACCACTGACGTGTTCTCCCTAGGAAGCTTAGACATCATGCTATAGTCATCGTGAGTAACCAACAATCTGCACTTCTGTTTGCTGCCCAAAAAGTAAAATTACCTGGTTAAAAAGATGCCACAGAGAAGCACCAATGGTACAAGAATCCTCAAAAGACATAATAGTGATATTAGCTCCCTTTCTGGAGCCTACAGCACCACAGTAACAAAATTGTAATACAGCAAACAAATTCAAAACCAGATAAGAAATATTTCTAGATGTAAAAGTTAGGTTGATTTGGTTCCACGCACACACAAAACTAGCAACAGCAAGTATACAAGAAAGAGTACATTTTGTTGACAAAAAAGTAGAATTGCCCAGAAACTGAAGGTAATATTTTCTCAGAAGACGAGGATTACAGTGTTCCATAAACTTAAGGCAAAAATAATGAAGAGCAGCAACAGTTTCAGACCAATGATACCTTGGATCAAACCGCAACTTATCATATGAACGAGGGCATTCCTGAGAGTTAGGGTACAACTTTCTTAAGAAACTGCAGGAGCGACAAATAGCAGAAATCATAAACTAATTAAGCTAAAAAACAGTTCAGCTCTACCATCAGGTGACCATAATGTGCCAAATCCAAATTACCAGTGAAAGTATGTGCGCCCTCCAGTTCTCGGAACATGGAGGAAAAACAGCAAATCCTGAAGGGTGTGTTTGTCCTCTGTAACTTGATGTTTAAGAGAAGCTGAGGCCCATTTTTTGACAACATTTTCACACCGGCCAAAATCATTTCCAATTGCAGAGACGCATGCTACAATGAAGTTTGGAAATTAAAAACAGAAATTCAGCAAAAAAAAGATCCACTCCACAACAAATAAAATGAAAATCATGTAAGTAAAGCAAACAAATACATACTCAATTCAAGAAGCACGAAAAGCACAGCAAACCCCAGAGTTAGGTGCATCCCCTTCATTCTGCTTCAACAGATGGCCAATGCAAACAATTACAGACATGAAACGATGCTGTTACAGCTCAAATAGTGAAGGGAAGTAAGTTACACAAAATCAAGGCATTCTAGAGTAATTAGCTCATTAATTCTGTATTTACTTAATTGCAATTGATCTTCAATTCAGAAAAATTTTCAAAGTGAACAGAAATAACGAATATGAAAATAAACCCTAACGGAAACAAATAAATGAGGACCAAAAAGACTCAATAAAGAAAACGAAACAGAAATTAAAAATGAGAAAATAGGAAGGAACAACATTTAGTGGCCTACCAGTATCGAGTTTAGGGATCTCGTGCTCATAAATTCAAAGGATGAGACAAAAAGAGCGGTAAGAATTTAGGCGCCCATTGAACAAATTCCGAGAAATAGTCTGTCGAAATTTTCTCGGAAGTCAAACAGAAAGTAAATATGTCACCCGCTGACCTATAATATCGTAATTCTGCAGAGTTGCTGAAGCTAAAATAGAGAAGAAGATTGATTACAGAAGTACAAAAGAATCATTAAATAGCTGTATAGCATTAATGGAGAGAAAAATAATAAGAAAAGAGGAGAAGAGAAGATTTGAAAGGGTATGAAATGTATTTTGCCAGATTTTATAAAGTCAAAAACAAGTTCAGAATGGATTTTCTAAAAAATCTTGTTGCATAAATGATAATTCAAGCCAAAAATGGATTCGTCCAAATTTATATCTCTAACAAATTTAGCTGATTGCACCTATTAATATATGCATTGTTTGTGACTAATATTGTGTTTACATAGAAATAAATATATTATATATAGAGATTTTTGTTATAATGAATTTAAAGAAACTGTGGTCTTAAAAATGGTTACCCATGATCTTACCATGTAATATGAAAGATATACACGTGATTTAATCGTGCATTTTTTATTAAAGAATTCAAAACAAAAATAGTGCTCTATTGCAAATCAATTAGCAAAAGATCCATAACTGAAAAAACAAAAATTTGGTTTGTTACCATGAACTATGCTTTGATCATAAATATAACATGTGTTGTATTCATGTGCATATTATGCAAATATTATGCAATGTATGTACTCATTTCATTTTAAAATAACTGTCCCTTTTAGATTGTTTATCAATACCAAGAACATGTTAACTAAAGCAATAAAAATACTCATTTACCCCTACGATTTTTATTAACTTGAAATTTGATTGAATACTTTGTTCCTTTTATCATTTTCAATACGCATGAAATAAGGGTAAAATGAATAAAAATTTTAAAAAAATAAATTGAAATCCGAAAGTTATTGAAATTAAGTTTTCAACAAATAAGAATTTGCTTGAAGACCAAGCAATTGAAATTAAGTTTTCAACAAAACTTTGACTTATTTCTTATATCATGTTTTGTAATAAAAATTATCTTTTTGGTAGCTAAATAACTGAAATTGTGTAATTGATGTAAAATCTATTCGACTATCAACAATATGAAAGGCCATTGGATTCCTTAAAATATCTCAAGTTCCATTTGATATATTTTCTTTCGATATACTATATATTCTGCTAACGTTGACTTTTTTTGAAAAAATTGAATAGGCATCTTTACAAAAAAAAAGGCTATAAAAATCCAATAATATTTACAACAGAAGAAAGAATATCAATCAGACAGGATCAAAGAATGCTATGTCAAGTAAAGAGTAGTGAATCATGATCCTGAATCCAATACAACAGCCTTAGAGGCATCCAGATGGTTAAGCCGGCACGTTCCAAGCAAATACTCCGGAAGCTCCTCCGCTGTATTTGCCTGCACAACATAAACAAACCATCAACAAAAATCCACAAAAAACAAAAAAAACAGATGAAAGAAGCTGCTTCACCTGTATCAAGAATGCCATTTCGATAACAAGGTTGCTGAGATAACCAAGAACAAGACTCACCACACCCCTCGCTACCGTTGATGACCCGATATCAACTCCTAGCTGAAAATAACATCATTATTAGCAAAGTCCATTTTATATTGAAGTGAAAAAAAAAAATGAAAGATTACTTACCTCAAGGTAGTTTTCTCCACGAAAGTAGTTAATTTCCAATGCTTGGCCAATCAAGCACGCTTTCTTTCCCACGCTTTGCTTCACTATCCATGATCCCTGAGGAAAAATAAAATAAAATAAAAAAAACATTGTATTAAATCTGACTTATGGGATGCATATAATCAAACAAGCAATGAGGAAATGACACTACTAACCTTGGATATGTAAGGTATGAGCTTAAACCTTGAGTTTCTATATGAATCGTCCCCCTTGACGAATTCCTCCAGCAAAGGAGCATCTTCCAAACGTGTACTCATCATGTAGTACAGGGCAAGGCTATACGTAGTTGTGCCTGGAACCTGCCTCGCAATCGAAAGGTAGAAATGAGTGCCAAGAAGCCAGAATAGTGATTAAGGTCTCACAGGTCACAACCAAAGATTGAACATACTTGAATGTTTATAATGAAGAAAAACTCTGGTCCACCTCGAGCTGCATATTTCTGGAAAAAGAAAAAAACCACCTGTGAAGTTCAAGCAAGAACAGTGTTTTAAAAGGCGTTGGGTGCTAGTCAGGTGGCTCGAACCTCTAGGGGCCTAGGCGGATTAGTATTTTAAAATTTTTAATATTTATTAATGAATCAGAATAATAATTTTATAAACACATAAATTTTTATATAATAAAATTAAAAATTCATGTAGCAACATTTTTCAGGTCTTTGGCGACACTTTTTGCCTTAAAGGCCCGGTTATATAAAATCGTGGCGGTGTTTCAAATAATCCCGCCTTAACTGTCTTTTAAAACAGAGAGCAAGAAGGGGGCATTATGACTATAGGCCAGTTTGGGAATGCTTTCCCATGCCGTTTTCCCGAAAAAGCTCCAAGAATAAATAGTAAACAAATCCTAATCAATTATTATTGTTAGTCAACATCTTTTGTCCATGCCAAAATACGTTATTCTATGAAAAGTTTGTGAGTGGAGCTTTTCAAGACAGCAATCCGAAACAGGCCGTATGGCTAAAAAATTATGACAAAAAATTGAAATATCACCTGAACAATGCTCCCAGCACGCCCTGCAAGATCATCTTCGCGCTTGTCAGATCGTAACCAGTCTGCACCAACCATTTGCATCAAAGTGCCTTTCGCCTTGAACTGGAGAAAACAACACACCACAAAAACATCGCAATTTAACTCCAAAAACTTCCAGAGCTGAACAAATTTGATAATTAGTGCCAAGAATCAACTGTTCAGAGTGTGAAGGTAATAAAGTGCGTTACGTACCTTCTTCTGGTCCTCGAGGTATTTCTCTCCGCGAATTAAAAAGCTAGAAGGATCCGCTGGTGTCCAGGTGGAAGGCATGGTGCAAGTGGGGTCTTTTGGAAGAGTGGTACCGTAGCAGCATGACATGCTGTCTTCCCTGACCATCTCTTGCAAGTCCACATAACCCCTCTTTTGAACTGCGGGATTCAATAATTTCCAAGCATATCATCAAACTGGACAAGACAATAGTAAATCATGCAAACTCATTTCACAATAAAATTATTGTAGCGACCTGCAAGATCATGCAATTTCTTCACAATCCCAGCAGCGGTAGATAGCCTGGGTTGGCGTATATCCTGCAGTTCTCAAAATCATTTGCAAAGTCAGCAACAACAGGAGTGTTTGATTATGTATTTTAAACAAACTAATTTCATTTGTGAGCAAAGTTTCTCTCAAGGACAAGGTTAGGATCTCAATAGTTCTTCTATCCAATTCTTAGACCCTTTGTATGTAATGAAACAATGTCACAAAAATCGTACCTGTGAGTACGAATCAGAGCCAAAATCATAGCCCCAGCCATTTTCAGGGAGTTCATGGTCTGAGGGTTCAGGAACATCAAAAAACTCATCAGCTGCATCATTCAGACCTCCTAGACTCGCATGTTCTGAAGGTGATTCATTATCTACTTCATCAACCTTCCTAACATCTTCAATCTGGTGCACTGTCATTTTTGCCAACTCTCCTGATGAAAATTCAGCATCCGGAAATTTCTCCAGTTTGGCTCTGAATAACTCCCGTAAAGCTGAAATGTAGGAAATATTTATAAATTATGTAACAACCCGTGGAGTGCTAAAAGTGAAAGATGTTTCAATATACATCAACAATACAAGAATACCAGCAACCCTTCCCAGCATTCTGATTGTTATAGACCGAGCAGAAGAAGCTCGCAGGTAGGATTTCCAAAATTTCCAGTCAATAGCAAGCATGTGCTTTACTACAGATCGCTTCCCTTGGTTTACAGGAGATATGACATATCCTCCACCTATGGAAAAACAAAAATATATCATCCAACTGGTTAAGTCCTTTCTTAAAACCACCCCGCGGCCCCAATAAATAATTATTTTTTAAGATATGCAGTTAAATAAAGGCCTAATGCATCAGGAGGTGCCCCAAGTTGTTCACTAAAACCTGCTGCCCCCTGAACTTTGAAAATGACCTCGTAACTCCATCTTTCAAAAAGTGCACCGAATAACTCCTTGAACGCCACGTGTCAACTTTTGGTTAGTTTGACTTTTCAAAGATGTCATTCTTCTGATTTTCTCTCACTGGCACGTGGCGTTCAAGAAGCAAAGTGATGCACTTTTTGTAAATTGAGATAGCAGCGGGGTCACTTTGAAAGTTCAAAAGGGGGTTTTTAAGGACAACTTGGGGTACCTCCCGATGCATTAAGCCTTAAATAAATAAAGAAAAAGAGAGAGATCAATACTTGGTCAAATTAGAGTAAGTACGACAATGAAAAAGAGCTTCAAAAGATTATTGACTGTCAAAAATTTAAGCATACATTACTTTTAAGGCAGGCACGAACATAGCCACTCTGCGGAAGACACTTCTTGTGAAACACAGAATGGTAGAGAATAACTGTAGCATAGAAAAAAATTCATACCGTATCAGTTTGACCAGACCAATTAAAAAAATATTTCAGTAGCGTTCAGTCCACAATGTTCTTACCATATGTCCCATCATCTTCCCTTCTCCAGTAACGCCGCAACAAAAGATCTCTTCGATTCATTCCCCTGAAACTTATAAAGACTAAGTTTTAACCTTAATCCATTTCCTAGGAGCAAATAAAAAACTTTCAAGACATTGACTTACCAAGGCAACCAATCACTATACAGCATTTTGTGAACAATATCAGTGTGACCATCAAGATGTTCAACCACACTGCCCTTGTAGAAACAGAAGTCCCATCTGCAACAAAATGATATTAGCGAAAATATATTAAAAGAAGTTTTCTCTAAAATGAAGAAAAACACGTAGCTCAGAAAAAAAAAATTGACCACCAATTACAGGACAACTAATAATGCATATAACATTACCATGTACCAGGCAATCGAAAGTTTTTTTCTTCTGAAGCATAAGAAAATGAACTTGTATGATAACACAATCCTATATAATTAAGCAAATTCTCTAAAATGTATTACCAGATCAGTCATCATTGTACTTTGACATGGTCCCACAAACTGGCATTACAGACCAAACCAATAAAACGGAATATCGAGTATCTTCATGGTTCTTTGGTCAAATTTCTATTTACCTATTTATATTATATGTACCATTTTTAGGTTTTTTTACACATAGACTCCTACTTGAGGTAACTACTCTTCCTCGTAAAGCCTATCTATGTGATGGCTATGTAATGATAGACAAGTTATCGATAAAGAGGTAAGTGAAATACTTTTATTTGGTGTATCAAGAGGGGTGATTCTCTCTTATGGGTTCTAAATATGAGGGGAGGAATCTATCTTGAAGAGTTGAAACTAATTACAATGAAACAAGTCGAAAACGGAATCTGAACAAAGGGGTTACACGATACAAATTCTCGTAACCCAATTATCTTTCTTTCCAGATGTACAGCTTTATGCCTAAAAAATTTGTGATGCCAGACTGTCAAGACAATAGGTAATGCTAAGTTATGAATCAAGTTTTGTTGAATGACTTACTCTGATCTAGAAGGACCAAGAGACATAAGAGTTTGGAAAATGGCTTCTGAGCTTCCATCAACCACACCCACAGCCATTATTGCAGGATTATCATCCCACTGTCAGAACATTCAAATAATGTCATATAATTAGAAACACGAAAAACCAATAACAGAAAAATCTGATTACCATTGCATGAGAATCCCTATCTTTTGCTTCTTTAAAAAGTCGCAAACCTACAAAATCATTATTGTAAGCATGATGACTAAGAAAATTCTCAACAAAAAAGATATATTATTACCATTTTGACATCCAAAAATAGTCCAAGGTGAAGGCGCAATAACATCGGTAACTGGATCACAATGCGTGAATGAACAGAGAGTCCAGTCTATTGGCTTGTTCTGACTTATGCGACTGGAACCACTTAATCTGAAAGAAAAAATTATTTAAGTTTGAAATAATCACCAGAATGCAAATTTAAGTATATAATTACTCACACTTTTTCAAAAAAACAAACTAAACAAACTACATACAAACACAGACATACTATGAGCATATGAAAGGATGGAATAAAAAAATTGACCCATGCAAAGTAAGAAAGATAAAGCTAGATAAAAAAAATATCAGACAAGAATGCTAGATAGTAGAAAGTTGTTTCATACTTAAAGGACTGCCATGTACTCTTTGAACAGCCAACAATATTCTGACCACCCTGCATACAAAATTATATATGGAGTCATTAGTCATTGTCTAACATGTACCAACTTCTCTTCAAATAAACAAAAAGTTCCACAAGTAACCTTTAGAGCAGCTTCCTGAATAGAATGAATCCACCTTGCTGCTTCATCTGGACTGCTTGCTCCCAGCTATGATGTTCAGATTCATACTTTAATTATGGAACATTAATGATACAAACAATATGTAATCATAGAACTGTGGTGTTACCTTAAGTTGATCATTATGATTAGAAGTATTATATAGCGTAAATATGAAAAACACCTGCAATAGGAAATTTTATAATATAAAAATAGTGACATCATGGAAGAGAAAAAGATCAATGAAATATGTAAAAACCAGTCGAGCACAGCATTACATCCATACTTTTCTATGAACACTCTCTCTCCCATTGTCCGTGACCCGGATGCATGAATCTATAATTGCCTTTCTAACGGGGTCCTGCAGACAATCAGGGAAAACCATCAAAATATCATACAAGAAAACATTTAACAAATAAATTTATTCTAATACAAGGGAAAGCCACCTCTCTCATAAAAATATTGATAGCGAAATAGGGTGAGTCTACCAGGTTGCGAATTAATAGAACTCTAAGACATACATATGAATATGAAGTTTAAAATCAGCGATCGCTGCTTTACGCTCGAAATTTGTTTATCAGTACACAAATCACCAAAATTATAATATATCCATTGAAGTTATTTCAATTATCGAGCCATCTAAAGTTGAATTAAAAAATAAAGTTTCTCCTAAAGTTACCACATCATACAGATATCTGTTAAAGTCACTCCTTATTGCAGGAAAATATTGATATAGGAACTAAAAATCCGAGGCCTTCTATGCTTATATTTAATATAAATAAATAGATTCAGAACTCAGAAGTATCAACACAAGTTTACTTGTAATTAAAAAAAGAACTCCGTATTACGGACCTACACAGATATACCAATATTTTTTGTCTTTCTAAGAAAATGTGTCTCTCGTTTTTAAACAACCCTTTACTTCTACGCAGCTGATATTGTAATTATCATATATGCGAATATAATATGCATGCAATTTGAGTTCTATGTAAAGGAAAGGATAAGCATAATAAATCAAGCATGGAGTAAATGCCGAAAAATGATATAGGTCACAAAGCATTTATTTTGGTCAAGTTGCACAGTTTAAAATGTTAAATGAAATAGGGGACACCAAAATCCAACTTATTAACGAAACAATGAAGTCATTCACTAAAACTAATAAAGACAACCTATCATGTTAAAAAGCAAAATACTTGACATGGAAAAGATAGTACAGAAATCATCATATAGTCATCCTTGCCTGACAGCAAAGTGCATTCGGAATAATTTAGGTTAAACATAGATGAACAAATGGTTCATGACTTACTGAAAGTGAAAGGGGATGAGAAGAATAATGAAAAATATTACAAATAAAAAAAAGAAAGTAAGAATAATGAAAGCAAAAGCTGGTACCAGGGAACACTTTAACTTTCGTTAAGGCTGCCTAAGGATCAATAAAAAATTTTACAAGAGAATTTTTGCAGCAGTATGATTAGCTAAAAGCTGGTTTTACAGACCAATGGATCTTACATGTACTGATTCTTCACACTAGCAAAAATTAAAAATCTCAAGAACTGGAGCAAATATGACTAACAAGTCTGTTCCCACCACATATAAAAATACATATTATGCGGCCACCGATCATAATTGCTCCATTATAAGACCACTGGTCCTTTGTTTTTTAGCTTAATATCATCTACAGAATGATAATACAATCAATCTTCCTATGGGAAAATAACAACCCGGAAAAATCCAAAATCATCATTTCCCGAAATCAAGACATTATTTAAAATAAATTATCCAATACAATAGTTTCCTTTTGGAAAGAAAAACCTTGTTCCAAAATCACGAATTCATCTCAGACTACGTTCTTACACTCAGAGTCCCATTATCAATTGAATAACAGAAAATCCTACATAGTATCTGACCAAAGCAAACAAAAAATAACTATCATCTTATAAAACAAAACGAGGAAACATCAAAAAAGATAAATACGCAAAACTCTAGAAATAGCGAGAATCACAAGAAGATGAACATATCTAAATTTACTTAAAAAAAAATGAACATATCTAAACATGCATAAAGAAACAAAATGGCAGGATCTGTGAAAACAATGGAATCGCCTGCCTAAATAAAAAAGGGGAAAATAACCTGATTTTGAACGGTGGGAAGGGATTTAAAACTCTTAAGAACGTGATCTTCAAGAACGAAATACCGTTTCCTAGAGTATTGCAACCCAAACCGATTGGAGCGAACAAGATACAACCACCCTTCCATTTTTTCTGTATCTTGTGAAACATTCTCCATCTCTAAATAAAACCACTTATTTTTCAGAGTCTCGGAATTGAAAAACTCAATCAATGCCCTCTCTGATCCCTGCGAAGGGATTCAGAGGAAAATGAGAGAGCAAATAGAGGAGAGCAGAAGAATTTTCCTAATTACAAGTGAAATTTGAAACTGAGAAAAAGGAATTGAATTGCAAAAGAAAAGGAAAGAAAAAAGAAGAAAGAAATGAAATTAGTTTATGATTGTCTGTGTTTCTTCTCTCCGTTCAAGTAACTGAAATTGAATTAGTGGTGCGTAGAATGAGACAAAGATTGACAGACGAGAATAATATATTCTTATAATGACCTTTTTACCCTTTATTTTTAATTCAAATTCAAGTATTTAACTAGTATAATTTTTGTGATTATACATGTAGGGGGTTGAAAAATAGATGGGACTGGGAAAAGTTTAGCTGGGATGGGTAAGGAAGGAAATATATTTAATGTAATTATACTTATTGGCTTTCCTTGCAAGCTTATACATTTAAAAATTGTTTTTCTGTTTTATAATTATAATGTTTTCCCATACAGTTGATGCATGGACGTTGTCTAACGGTGATTATTTAGGAACAAAATCGGGTCTCTAAAACTAGAAAAAATGTGAAAACTAAAATAAGAGATATTGATATAGGCTAACAAATTTTTTGTTTCGGAGTTTTAATTAGTTATTGAACTAAAAAAAAACTAAACATTGTTTTCCTAGTCTTATCAAAGTGAATAACTAACTATATATGAGTTTTTTTTCATTATTTATAAATTAGTAAACTAAATTACAAGTTGGATTTTATATTTTATCTTATAAATTTATTATGAAGTGAAATTCATAGGAGGATTATTATAAAAAAGACAAACATATTATTCAAAAAAGATAATTCATTTGATTTAACCCTGAAAAAATATCTCTTAATTATATAATTTCACTCAAAAATTGAAGCTCGAACAACATTTGCATCAGTGGTCTTATTCATAGATAATTATTTGTTGCTATCAAATATATTATATACAATTATTAAATGCATTCATGGGTATGAAATGTTATTTAAAATATATGAGAAGAAAATATCAGAGTTTTGGTTTGAGAAGAAAGTGATATTACGATAAATTTAAACAAAAAAAACTCAAAATGTTCACCAAGAAACTTTGACGTATACAAGTTATAGTATAACCAATATTTCTAATAACAAAGCTGGGATCTCATTGGGTACACTCGACATAAATCTAAAAATTATCTGTATATTAATTTGTTGTGATCTTAGTTTTATATTATTTAATACACGTACATACTCAATTGGGAGCTCACCAATATTCAACAATTTCGAAATTTTGTGTTTAATTATATCATAGATAAAAAAATTTATCTAAAAAAATGCAACAACAATATATAATGATAATCGCAAACGCCTAAACTCCAATACTTCACAATTAGATGCAACCTGGCATAATAAACTAGCGTTGTAGATGAGCCAAGCTTGTTTGTGAACAGCTCGGTGTTCGGCTCGATAAAAACTCGATTCCATTTATAAATGAACGGTTCGTGAACATGATTCTATGGCTCGAATAATAAACGAACTGAACATGAACAAGTCTAAGTTCGGCTCGTTAACTCGTGAACAAACTGAATTGGAGGTTCGCGATTAAGTTCATTCTGACTCGATAAATGTTCGTGAACTAGCTCAATCATTATTATTACATACCAAAAATAAGATTTTATAGAACTTAAAATGAACAATTCTTATATAAAAGTAAACTAACATCACAAAAATAAGTTCATGTCCCACTTAAAATTAATAATTGAATTGACAATGTTGTTTACGAACAATATAAACGAGTTCGTTCAAAAAAAATTAACGAACCGTTCACGAACAAAACAAATGAGTTGTTCGTGAACAGCTCGCGAACAAACGAAAACTTAAATAAATGAACACAAACAGAATTTTGAACTCGAATTCAAGTTCGGTTTGGTTTGTATTCGTATAAAAATTAAATAAACAAACACAAATATACCGAAATTCGACTCGGATTGGTTCATTTACAGCCCTAACAATAACTCTCTAAATTACAAATTCAATATAAATATTATCAAAAGCTCAAATTAGGGCTTAACATAGTCGGACTTATTTCAATTGATGCATCTACGTAGTTCAACAGTGATATTGTTTATCTAAAAAAATGAGAGCTCAAAGATGTTGCTTTATAGTATATCCAATAAGGATGCTGTCTACAATTAATTTAAGACCTAATTTTTCTGTTATAAGAACAATAATTATATGGATCGAATTTAATTTAACTAACAATAATTCATTACGTTATTTATAAGTTCTTAAGGTTGTTGAAAAAACTTCTCTTTTGTTTTTTGAATTATACAATTTCACTTCAAATCTTATGAACAATCATTTCTTTCTTATGGGTTAATTAATGTTTACCCAAAAAAAATATGGGAAATATAAGTGAATCCCCTCTTCTGGTAAAATATTTTTCCTTTTAATACAAGGAGATAATATTTTTGTTTCCCTTGCTTTTTTGAATTTATGTTTATGCTTTTACCTTCTTTTATTTTTCACCCATCTCTCTCATTAATAATCTTTCCATCTCTTTCACTCTATAGATTCCC